>CM077347.1:66198240-66362240 GCA_039655645.1 Ammopiptanthus mongolicus
ATGTAGAAATGAGTAATACCACCAGTGTACAATGGTTGGTATAGAAATGAGTAATGTCACTGAAGAGAAGGTGACATCGAAATATCTTCATGAGTAAGGTAGGCAATGCGATGCCATTGTTATGTGCAGTTTGAAAGTCATATGACAGATGAGAATATTTGAGATTTTTGATATATGAGATTTTGTCATATTTGATTTATAATGTATTAATGATGATTATTACTGTCAATAATAATTTATATTATTATTATTATTTTACTATACATTATTTTGAAAATAGCGGGTACAATGGACAGTTTGTCCGGTTACCGCACCGGCTGAGAACAATGCTTTTGTGAAAACCCTTTAAACTGTATTTCTGTTCACTAGGATTTTATATCTCATTAGTAGTAATGTTTTCAGAGCCTGAGGATGTCCCTGTTGAGCAGCCAGACGTTTTGAAGACTATATCTTTAGTATTAGAGCTTGATTAGTATTGTATGGCATATGCTAGGAGGACCTTTATTATCTTTTAGTTATTTTCTTGGGCGAGATGTTATAGACGCTCTGTTTTGAAGATTTGAAACTGATTATGTTATTCGGTTTTTGAATTAATATAAACAATTATTTTGGACTAATATTATATTAAGTATTTATTCAGTGTTTATTTAAGAAAAATTTTATTTTCCTGATTTTATTTAAATTATTAATTTGGGTTACTAATGTAACGAAGGGCGTTACAAGAAGCCGAGACATATTTCACGCGACTGTATGCAATCGAAAGCTAAACATTCTGTCAACAATGTCCAAGCAGCAAGGCCTAAGGCAAAGGGCAAAGGTGATACTGTGAGCGACGCTGAAGCGTCTCAAAATGAAGACTTAATCCAAGGTCAATGCGTCATGGGAGGTAAAACCTTAACTGTATTGTTTTATTCAAGCGCAACGCATTCATTTATTGCATATGAATGTGTGAACCTGTTGGTATTGCCTGTGTCTTCTTTACCTATTGATTTGGTAACTTCTACGCCTACTTCAAAGCCGGTTATAACTGCTAAAATTTGTTTGAATTGTTCTATTTCTTTTAAAGATAGAACATTTTTGATTGGTCTGATCTGTTTGCCTCTTTCGCAAATGGATGTAATCTTAGGAATGGTTTGGTTATCTTCTAACCATATCGTGTTAGATTGTGCAACTAAAACCTTAGTTTTTCTTAGTTCCGAAAATTCTGGATTTTTGACTGCCAACCAAGTAAACGCTTCTTTGAGAGAAGGAGGTCAAGGATACATGCTGCTATCTTCTTTGGAGGTCAAGAGCGAGCTAGTTTTAGAGTGCATACCTGTCGTGAACGAGTTTCCGGAAGTCTTTCCTGAAGATGTACCAGGATTACCGCCAGTTCGGGACATCGAGTTTTCAATCGATCTTGTGCCAGGAACAGGACCAGTGTCTATGGCATCGTATCGTATGGCACCTGCAGAGTTGGAAACCTAGAAGGAACAGTTGGTGGACTTATTGGGGAAATAGTTTGTTAGACCCAGTGTGTTTAGCGACCATAAGAGCCTGAAGTATCTGTTCGACCCGAAGGAGTTGAACATGAGGCAAAGGAGGTGGATGGAATTCATAAAGGATTATGAATTCGACCTGCAGTACCATCCAGGTAAGGCGAATGTAGTAGCGGATGCGCTCAGTAGGAAGTCCCTACATGTATCTGCCATGATGGTACGAGAGCTCGAGTTATTAGAGCAGTTTAGAGATTTGAATCTGGATGTGGAAATCGTTAAGGATAAGATGAATCTAGGAATGATAGAGTTAACTAGCGATTTCCTGAACCTGCTTTAGAGAAGGCAAGTTGAGGATGAGTACCTTAAGGAAGTTAACCGGTTGATCGAGGAGGGTGAAACGTCAGAGTTTAGGAGAGGTACGGATGGCCTCATCAGGTTTGGTGACCGAGTTTGTGTGCCTGCGGATAGCGAAGTTAAGAATATGATCTTGGAAGAAGCACACAAGAGCAAGTTGAGCTTTCATCTAGGGGCTACTAAGATGTATCAAGATCTGAAGAAGCTGTTTTGGTGGCCGGGGATGAAGAAAGATGTGGTGGCTTATGTCCTATCCTGCTTGGTGTGTCAAAAGGCAAAATTTGAACACCAGAAGCCAGCGGGACTGTTGCAATCACTAGATGTTTCGGAGTGGAAGTGGGATAGCATTGCAATGGACTTTGTTTCTGGGTTACCAAGGACTCAGAAGAGGTGTGATACGATTTGGGTCATCATAGATAGATTGACGAAATGTGCTCATTTCCTACCTATCAACCAGAACTATTCTCTGGAAAGATTGACTCAGATCTACATCAGGGAAGTGGTGAAGCTGCATGGTGTACCTTCGAGTATTATCTTAGACCGAGATCCGAGATTTACTTCTAGGTTCTAGAGGAGTCTGAACGAAGCGTTGGGAACTAAGTTAAGGTTAAGTTCTGCTTATGATGGTACTAGAGCTCGAGTTGTTAGAGCAGTTTAGAGATTTGAATCTGGATGTGGAAATCGTCAAGGATAAGATGAATCTAGGAATGATAGAGGTAACTAGCGATTTCCTGAACCTGCTTTGGAGAAAGCAAGTTGAGGATGAGTACCTTAAGGAAGTTAACCGGTTGATCGAGGAGGGTGAAACGTCAGAGTTTAGGAGAGGTACGGATGGCCTCATCAGGTTTGGTGACTTGGTTTGTGTGCCTGCGGATAGCGAAGTTAAGAATATGATCTTGGAAGAAGCACATAAGAGCAAGTTGAGCTTTCATCTAGGGGCTACTAAGATGTATCAAGATCTGAAGAAGCTGTTTTGGTGGCCGGGGATGAAGAAAGATGTGTTGGCTTATGTCCTATCCTGCTTGGTGTGTCAAAAGGCAAAGGTTGAACACCAGAAGCCAGCGGGACTGTTACAATCACTAGATGTTCCGGAGTGGAAGTGGGATAGCATTGCAATGGACTTTGTTTCTGGGTTACCAAGGACACAGAAGAGGTGTGATACGATTTGGGTCATCATAGATAGATTGACGAAATGTGCTCATTTCCTACTTATCAACCAGAACTATTCTCTAGAAAGATTGACTCAGATCTACATCAGGGAAGTGGTGAAGCTGCATGGCGTACCTTCGAGTATTATCTTAGACCGAGATCCGAGATTTACTTCTAGATTCTAGAGGAGTCTGAATGAAGCGTTGGGAACTAAGTTAAGGTTAAGTTCTGCTTATCATCCGCAAACAGATGGTCAGTCAGAGCGGACGATTCAATCGCTGGAAGATCTGCTAGGAGCATGTGTGCTGGAACACACGAGGAGTTGGGACGAATTTCTTCCTTTGATTGAGTTTTCCTACAACAATAGTTACCACTCAAGTATTTGGATGGCGCCGTATGAAGCTTTGTACGGGAGGAAGTGCAGGACTCCATTGTGCTGGTTTGAGACTGGACAGAATCGGTTGTTAGGTCCGGAGTTGGTGCAACGGACGACGGAACAGGTTAAGTTAATGCAGGAAAAGATGAAAGCCGCAAGGGATAGGCAGAAGAGCTACCCTGACAAACGGAGGAGACCCCTAGAGTTCCAGGAGGACGATCATGTATTTCTGCGAGTTACTCCAAGGACTAGAGTTGGCAGGGCAATTCGATCTAGAAAGCTTACACCCAGATTCATAGGATCATTTCAGATTCTTCGCCGAATTGGTCCAGTAGCTTACCAGATAGCCATACTGCCAAATTTGTCAAACCTTCACAACGTCTTTCACGTCTCTCAGCTTAGAAAGTATTACCCCGATCCATCACATGTGTTAGATCCCGAATCAATCCAGTTAAGAGAGAACCTTGAATACGATCGTGGCTTTACCTGCTCGGTGGGGGAGCGCTGGTGAGGAGGTTAGGGAGCCTTTCTTTTGGAGTCCTGATGTATATGTTTTATTTTCAGTTCGCAGTGTACAGTTTATGTATGTATTACAGAGTGCCCTACTGATGGGGCTACCATGTATATGCCAGTATTATATATATATATATATATATATATATATATATATATATATATATATATATATATATATGTGTGTGTGTGTGTGTGTGTGTGTGTTTTCATTACCTGTTGTATTACTCTGATAACTGTTTCATTTGTGTGCTTATGTTGTATGTTCGTTGTTTTACCTCGTCTGTTTTTAGTAAGCGCGTAATAATGTCGTTAAGTTATAGTTAATGTTATAACTGGGTTCTAAGCCTAATGGGATTATCCTACGTAAGTGGGGTCCTCCCGTTACACACATGACTCGCCACTTGGCATCATATGCATATGCTATGCATGTCATCCATCTCTCGTGAGCTGATATTGCAACACATGCAAACTTGCTCTTAGCAACACGAGTTACAAGCTCCAACTGTAACCATATGAGCTCCAAGCTCCACTTATAACCATATGAGCTCCAAGCTCCCATCATAACCTTACGATCTCCAAGCTCCAACTATAACCTCGAACCTCGATTATCAGCTCATATGTCCACAACGGGGTCAAAGCCCTAATCATACTAAACCTCCAAGTTCTCATGCATACATGCATATCGAGGCAATGCAACAATTATCATCATGTTCAATAAAGAAGTAAACATCCCAACATATCAACATAGTACCACATCACGCAGATATCTCATATATTGCAATTATCACTGTTTGAAGATACGCACATAGCAGCATATAAATCATATCACCAAGCATCACAAGTCGGCTAACCTAGGGTATCAAACGTAGCGGTGATAGCCCAAAGTAGACTAAACCTAGGGTTTAGGTTCTTTGTCAGGGCTCAACCTTACGTAGGGTTCAGGGTTCCCCTACCCAATATAAACATACAACAAAGCTATATAGACTACTCTTACCTCCCCGACGTGTGTAACTCTTTCTCCCCACCTGAATAGTTCTATGCACTTTTCTATGCAACTCTGACAGCGGCTCCACAACCGATAACTGTTCACGTTTCCCAACAAGCTCAATACTCAACTCTACCCACTGCCAAAGATACCCCGGCATGCACATTGGGCCAACAATCACCCCGAGTAAACGCAAGGAGTCCAGAAACAACCATAAATTCAAAAACAACTAACAATGAACAATTACCCAACAATCTGTTCGTCCGGTCCAAGACAACCACGAGCCCTCGCACAACTCCTCGAACGATCGCTGCGAAAAAGTACCCGTAAAGTCCTAATGTGTTAGCAAAACATCATTAGCTTGGAGTAGAAGTAAGAAAAGGATAGAAACCAAGAGAAGTACCAAAAAGGACTTAGGGTCGACGATGTCAGCACCTAGGCTTACCTCAAAGAAGCTTGAAACCAAAACCGCACCCTAGGCAAGTCCAAAGCTACGATCACAAATATGTAGTCGGAATAGGGTTTCGATGTAAGATCAAGCTAGAATCACTCAAGAACTTATGAACTCGCTCTGGACACTCTCATAGGTTGAAGAAGATGGAAACTTGACAAGTATTCCATTCAAAGTGAGAAATGAAAGTGGAAACTCCACTTATGTTTCCTGATTAGCACTCTAAAGTGTGCAAAACTCCGTTTGAGCGTTCCCACGCTCTAGCATGGGCTCTCTCCGCGCTTGAGCGTGGAACCTCATCCACTCCGCCCTCTCCCCGGACTTGACACGTGTCTCACACGCTTCCAAACTCAGGACAACTGGCACAACGCACTCAGCACGCTAAAGCGTGCAAGTTTTCCACACCTAAGCATTTCCACGCTTAAGCATGGAGTCCTCCCACGCTCGAGCGTTCAGCTCAGCTGGGAAGGGACTTCCAGTCTTCTAACTCTCCCAGTTTCTTGTGTTACGCCTTAGGCTTTTCCATCATGATTCAAGCCTAGTCCTAAACTTCCAACTAAGCTTATAACTAACACACAAACATTCACACAACCATACAAACACTCGATCAAGGTTATCCACCTCAATTAGGGTTACAAAAGATGGGATGTTACATTACCACCACCTTAAAGAGAATTTTGTCCCCAAAATTCCCTGTTTATACCTGTAAACAACGACGGGTACTGCTGACGCATTTGTGCTTTTTGTTCCCATGTTGAATCTTCGGTTGTTGGGTCCCACTCCACCCTTAACAAGGGAATTTGTTTGCTGCGAAGCTCCTTGATCTTTCTATCCACTATCCGAATAGGTAAAGCCTCATATTCAACGTGCTCTCTTAGCTGGATTGATTCGGGCTCTAGCACATGCGATGGATCAAGGTAATACTTTCTAAGCTGGGATACATGAAAGACGTCATGGAGATTTAACAAGTCAGGTGGTAAGGCTATCTGGTAAGCAATTGGACCAATTCGGCGAAGAATTTGAAGTGGCCCTATGAATATGGGTGTAAGATTTCTGGATCGAATTGCCCTGCCGACGCCAATCCTCGGAGTAACTCCCAAAAACACATGGTGGCCCTCCTGGAACTCTAAAGGTCTCCTCCGTTTATCAGCATAGCTCTTCTGCCTATCCCTTGCGGCCTTCATCTTTTCTCAGATTAACTTAACCTGTTCCGTTGTCTGTTGCACCAACTAAGGGCCCAACAACTGATTCTCTCCCATCTCAAACTAGCACAACAGAGTTTTGCACTTCCTCCCGTACAAAGCTTCATATGGCGCCATCCCGATACTTGAGTGGTAACTGTTGTTATAGGTAAACTAAATCAAAGGAAGAAACTCGTCCCAACCCCAACCACCCTGTGTGGTCCAACATACATGCTCTTAATAGATCTTCCAACGATTGAATTGTCCGCTCTAACTGACCATCCATTTCTGCATGATAGGCAGAACTCAACCGTAACTTAGTTCCCAACACTCCGTTTAAGCTCCTCTAGAACCTCGAAGTAAACCTCGAGTCTCGATCTGAGATAATACTTGAAGGTACACCATGTAGCTTCACCACCTCCCTTATGTAAATCTGAGTCAATCTTTCTAGAGAATAGCTCTGGTTGATAGGTAGGAAATGAGCACATTTCGTCAACCTATCTATGATGACCCAAATTGCATCACACCTCTTATAAGTCCTTGGTAACCCAGAACCAAAGTCCATTGCAATATTGTCCCACTTCCACTCTAGGACATCTAGCGATTGCAACAATCCCACTGGCTTCTAGTGTTCAACCTTCGCCTTTTGACACACCAAGCAGGATAGGACATAAGCTGCCACTTCCTTCTTCATCCCTGTCCACCAAAACAGGTTCTTCAGATCCAGATATGTGACACGCTAATCTGGCATCACATGGTGACCCAAAAACAACATAAAGCATGAAATAAAAGTTTGCTGGTTACTTTCGGAAAACATATTTTCTTTACTTAGATCTTACTTACTCCGAAAATCGTGATAAAAAAAATTTCTTCTTATAACGATAAATAACAAGTACTCAAGAGAAACATCAACATAACTCGTATATATATATATATATATATATATATATATATATATGCATCATCAGTTAGCCATGTACAAAAGAAACCTTAGACAACATGTCCGTTTCAAAATATAAACTAAAAGGAAAGTAAAAACACTATCCATCCTAGAAACTAGACAGGGACAGTCTAGAAACCATATCTCTAAAAATCATGGCCATCAATAGTCGATAACAGACTACCCAAAAATCGCTACCTCAAAACAAAAACCCTAAGCTGGTCCATCTCTAATGAAACCCGTTGGATACTCCCCGAAGGAGGATTCAATGTATACATCAGAAGAGAGATCAGGGGAATCTACGTTCCCATTGACCATCCTTACTTCCCCGGCTCCTGTAGCAGGAGCATCCCTGTTCTCCTGAGGCTGATACTCAGGAGCCTCCTGAGGGTCCTCCTCAGGATCCTCTACCTGCCCCTCTGCTACTAAGACGAATGGAGGGGGAGGAGTCAAGGGCGGCTGCTGCTGCAAGGGTTGGAAAGCTGGGATCTCGTGCTGTAGCGACCCTTGATCCATCAGATACTGTAGAATCAACCAGATCGGCGGCAGTGGGATCTGGATCATCTCCACGGTATGTGTTCTCTCCAAAGGTCCCACCTCAACGTTCCCGCCCAGGGTGCAAACGGGTGCAGTATAGGTTGCGCTACTGGCTCCTGGATGAATGACCCACGCAGCAGGGTCCTCACGCTGCTAAAAAATGAGGGAACGAACCCCCGAGTGGGCTAGGCTCTCGTGCTCCAGTCCCATCTGTGTACAAATAATAATATATGCCAAGAGAAAAACAACATAGCCAAGAATACTACAAGGGTGAGAAACCAATATATGAACTCAAAATACGACAACTACATACATCATGTACAAACAGCAAGTTCATATACATGTATCAAACACCATTCTCAAGCATGATAAACATATCACAGAATATCATAATAATAAAGATAAAGCACAAGGGTCTCGTGCCCAACAGTCATCATCATTTTCAAAACGTATGCATAGCACTTCCACATATATCATCTAATATTTGATTCTTAAATTCTGGAAATCCCATCACCTTTCAAAGAGCGGATCAGGCTCACAATACATTGGCCCTCATGCAACAATGCGTAGCACCATTGTGCTATAAATAAGTGCATGAATCCTATGACACTATGCGATTCTCACATGGGGGTGCAATCAAAGGCACTTAACAAATCATAATCAAGTCATACTATATCGTCCAACTCAAGGCACAATACGTTCCCAGAACACGTATGACACCATTGTCCATCAAGGCACAATGATACACAATGACCGAAGTCATCCGAGGTTTTCCTGCCATCAAGGTCCCCTCGCTTTAGATGGCACGTCTGCCAGACAACATATGCATGAGAAAACCTTTGTTTTCATAAGTTTTTTTGTTTCATATCATTATTTCCTCGTTAAAGCACAAAGCTATCAACCACCACTAATTTTAAACTCTCAAGTCTTTTCTACATTTACTCAAATGGGACACACAGTCTAAAACCAAAAAGAACACACAGTCCAACAGCCCAAACCCAAAAACCATCAACTGATGCACCAGTCTCAGAGTTTGGATTCTAGAGCACACAAACGTCCACAAGTTTACAAGACCACTTCACCAACACGGATCCTTGATCCACGTGTTCTACAGAACCCTAGAATCCCGACGTCTCGGTTTCTAGGTTCACATCCAAATTAACTTTTCTTTTGAAAATACAAAAACAAAACCCACATCTCCGAAGCTTATACACAAAGTCATCGGGATCGGTTTTCCATAAAAACAAACTCTTGGATCAAAACCACCTTTCTTTTGAAATACTTTGATAAACCATCGAAACATTAAAATACGGTTCGTGAAAACCCTTTTTCTTTAATAAAAATGATTTGTTTCAAAAACTGGATCACTTGAAAATACTTTTGCTCGAAATGATTCGTTTTATTGCTTTAAAAACGACTGATGATTTCTAAAGGCACTTTTTATTATAAAAGCTTGATTTTCTTGAACTAAAATTGTTTTCAATTTACTTTCCTTATGTATTTTTATTTCATTAATCAATTATATTTCACTTTCTTGTTTTCTTAAAACAAAACATCAAGACGCGTTGTCTTTGAATCCCTTTTTAAAACTTAAAACGTTTCCTCCGCTTATCTTTATGTCTCAAGCTTTTTGAAGCTTTTACCTTTACTTAGTTTGAACTCTAACCAATGTTAGGTCCTTAGCACCATACCAATCACCATTTTAGTCCACATATCATGTTAAGCATAGTCAAACATAATCAAGCATACTTAAGCACAATTAAACATAATCAAGCATACTTAAGCATAATTAAACAGAATCAAGCACAACTAAGCAATAAGTAAAACACTCCACAAATTAAATATAATACACCACAACTTTACATTTCACCCACACAGACAGTATGTAGCCATCGGGAATTGAATTGCTCAGGTTAACTCCCCTTACCTCTCAAGGTAATTTCTGAATGAAAGTCATCCAACTGGTCCGCGAATCTTCCGATTACTTGTCCGAACACTCAACACCAACTACATGCACACAATCAATCCAAACAACATCATTAACAACATAAATTTTCCCTATATTACTTGATCTAGGGTTCGGCCATGGTGCTCCAAAAATGGCTAGAGATGTCTAAAAATTCCTAGCTCTTGGATGAATGATCCTTATGTATACCTAACACTAAAACAAGTCTCTTTACACAAAAACTTGAATCAAAAACTCATGATTCCTCACAAGCTAGGTTTCGGCCTCTCATTGAAAAAATAGGGAGGAAATTTCTTTTGTGTTCAAGCTTCTAGATACTCAATATACATATCATGGTGGGTTCATAGAAATTAGCTCCATGATCATAGGATTTTTCTACAATTTTCTAGAGATTTATGAACTTTGATGTTAGAAGATGAACATTGCTTGAAAAACAAGATTTAAAGGAAGAACATGAAGCTTAAGGGATCAAAGGAAGATTTCATACCTCTTGGAGGATGAAAATGAGCAAGATCAACACTTTTCTTCACACAAAGCTTGAGTTTTCTCCTTGAAGAAATGAGAGAAAGTGAAGGAGAAATGATGAAGTTGTGAGAATAAGTGGATGGAGGCTTCTCATGAAGCATTAGGGGCGTTAGGCTTAAGGGGTAAGAAGGTCCAAGAATTTTTCACTTAAGGGCAAAATGGACATTTCATCATTAGGCAAATTGTAATTAAGAAAAAGGTTAGGGGCATTTTGGTCTTTTCGTAGTGTGAACCCGTTCAGATATTTTCGTTTGTCATTATGATAGTGGTGAGTTGTGGCATGCTTTCCTGGGAGACTTGACCTGACGTGACTTCAATTTTATCCGTTACCGGGTCCCGGTAAATCCATATTCAGCTCTGTTCATTATGCGATTTAAGATTTTGCCCGTATAACTTATATTATTTCACTTTTTAGTGCGAAAAACCAATTTTATCAAAATTGTTGGAAATTCGATTCTAAACCTAACTGTTTCGTTCACGAATCAAAATTAAGTCTTCTGATCAGTAAAATCTTATTGTCAGTGAAAACGCAGACCGAGCTCTATTTGAATTTTCAACCCAAAATTTAACATTAACTCTCTACGATAGCGTAGAGTGTGACTATGGTCTTTGTTTATTTAAATTCATTCTCTAGAACCTCCGAAAAAATACAAACTCATTTATCTCACTTACCGATCCTAGAAAGCATGAAAAATCGGGGTGTTACATTACTACCCGACTCAAAAAAATTTGGTCCTCAAAATTACGTACCTTGAAAAAGATAAGGATATTGCACTCTCATCTTGTCTTCAGCTTCCCATGTTGCCTCTCCTGTTGTATTATCCCAAATAACCTTGACTAAGGAAATTTTTTTACCCCTGAGCTGTCTGATCGTCTTATCCGCGATTTGTACAGGAGAAGTCTCATAAGACAGGTTCTCTTTTAAAGGTACTTCATCAAGTTCAATTACATGAGATGGATCAGGAATGTATTTCCTCAATTGTGAAACATGAAAGACATTGTGAAGATTTGAAAGAAATGGAGGTAAAGCAATTTGATAGGCTTCTGGGCCAATACGACGAATAATTTGGTATGGTCCAATAAATTTAGGAGTGAGTTTTCTAGATTTGATCACCCTACCTATCCCAGTCGTGGGAGTGACTCTTAGAAATACATGTTCGCCTTCTTGAAATTCGAGAGGTCGTCTCCGTCGATCAGAGTAACTCTTCTGCCTACTTTGGGATGTCTTCATCTTTTCGCGAATTTGCCTAACTTTATCTTTGGTTTCCTGCATGACTTCTGGACCTAGAATCATGTTCTCTCCATCTTGATACCAACAAAGAGGTGTTTGGCATATTCTCCCGTATAGGGCCTCATAAGGTGCCATCCCTATGCTTGAGTGATAACTGTTGTTGTATGTGAATTTAATCAAAGGTAACAGTTCATCCCAACTTCCTCGATTGTCTAAGACACATGCCCTTATCAAATCTTCTAAATCGGTTTGTCCATCTGTTTGAGGATGATATGCCGAACTTAAGCGTAACTTGGTTCCTAGCGCTTGATGTAAGCTCTCCTAGAAACGTGAAGTGAACTTAGGATCTCGATCTGAAACAATACTCGAGGGTACTCCATGAAGTCTAATCACTTCTCTAATATACACCTCGATTAGTTTCGCTACTTGTTTAGTTGATATGGACAGTTAAGAAATGTGCCAATTTAGTTAACCTATCAACGATTACCCAAATTGAATCGAAACCTCTAGGAGTTCGCTGTAAACTTACCATGAAATCCATCGATATGTTTTCCCACTTCCATTCCGGTACATCTAAGGATTGTAGCATCCCTCCGGGTCTTTGATGCTCTACTTTTGGCTTCTGACAAGTTAGACATAATGCAACATATTCTGCAACTTGCTTCTTCATGCCTGGCCAGCAAAATCTTTGTTTCAAGTCTTGATACATGTTGGTTAAACTAGGGTGAATGCTCAATTTAATCTTGTGGGATTCCTTTAGAATTCTCTTTCTCATATCAGGGTTATTAGGTACACAGATCCGTCCATTGTACTTCATGATTCCATCTAGCCCCAAGCTAAAACTCATTAGCTTTTCCTTGTTCCATCAACTCCTTCTTCTCTTGAAGATATTCATCTGCAGCTTGTTGTTCACGTATCTCTTCCATTAGTCCGCTGGAAATCTTGATCATTTCTAAACTTAGTTTCTTCGGACTTATCTCCATTGTCAAGTTGAGATCACGGAATTCTTCAATTAACTTTAATTCCTTCACCATCATATTTGAAATATGAATGGCTTTCCGGCTCAAGGCATCTGCTGCTATGTTAGCCTTTCCAGGATGGTACTGTAACATGAAGTCGTAGTCCTTTAAAAATTCTATCCATCGCCTTTGCCTCATGTTCAGCTCTTTCTAGTCAAACAGATACTTCAAACTTTTATGATCACTAAAAACATCAAACTTAGCACCATATAAATGATGTCTCCATATCTTTAATGCAAAAACCATCGCAGGTAACTCTAGATCGTGTGTGGGATAATTCCTCTCGTGAGTCTTTAATTGCCTCGACCCATATGCCACCATTTTCTAGTGCTACATTAATACGCAACCTAAACCTTGATGCGAAGCATCATAGTACACATCGTAAGGCTCACTTGGTTCAGGAAGTATTAACACTGGCGAAGTCGTCAAAAGTTCCTTTATCTTCTGAAAACTTTCTTCACACTTGGAAGTCCACGTAAAAGGCCATTGGTCTTTCCTTGTGAGTTGAGTCAACGGTCTTATGATCTTGGAAAATCCTTCAATAAACCTTCGATAATATCCGGCCAAACCAACGAAACTCTTTATTTTTGTTACTGTCTTTGGCCTTTCCCAAGAAAGTACAGCTTCCACTTTAGCAGGGTCAACAGCAGTTCCTTCCTTTGTTATAACATGTCCTAGAAATCCAACTTCCTTAAGCCAAAACTCACACTTAGAGAGTTTCGCATACAACGTCTTCTTGCGTAAGACTTGTAGGACTTGTCGCAAATGTTCTTCGTGTTCCTTACGACTCTTAGAGTAAATGAGGATGTCATCGATGAACACTACAACGAGCTTATCAAGAAATGAACGAAAAATCCGATTCATGTAGTCCATGAAATAGCAGGTGCATTCGTTACTCCAAAAGGCATCACGAGATATTCATAATGTTCGTAACGAGTCCTGAACGCAGTCTTAGGTATATCCTCAGTCCTTACTCTAATCTGATGATATCCTGTCCTTAAATCGATCTTCGAGAAAACAGCAGCACCTCGCAGTTGATCCATCAGATCGTCGATACGCGGTAAAGGATATTTGTTCTTGAAGGTCACTTTATTATGTTGCCAAAAATCCACGCAAAGTCTCGAACATCTGTCTTTCTTTCTCACTAAGAGAATTGGCACTCCCCACGGAGAAACGTTTGGTCTTATGAACTGCTTCGACAGAAGGTTCTCAACTTGAGCTTTCAACTCCATGAGCTCTGCAAGTGACATCCGATATAGAGCAATCGATATCGGACCAGTTCCTGGAATCAAATCGATGGAGAATTCTATATCTCTTATTGGCGGCAAACCTAGAACATCGTCTGGAAACACATCAGGAAAATCCCTTGCAACAGGCATCTTACTCAGCTCGATCTTCCCCTCGACTTCTAAGTTAGGTAGAAGCACGTATCCCTGATCTCCTTCTTTCGAAGAAGTTCTAATGTGGTTGGTAGCTAAAAGTCTAGAAATCTCGGTATTAGGAAAAACTAAGGTTTTATGTGCGCAATCTAATAGGCTATGGTTGGAAGATAGCCAATCTATGCCTAAAATTACATCTAATTGTATTAAAGGCAGGCATATTAGATTAACAAGAAAATGTCTATTCTGAATAACAATAGGACAGTTCAAACATATAGAATTTACAGTAACTAGCTTAACAGTTGGGGTAGAAACAATCAAGTCATATGACAAGGAAGAAACAAGCAATTCTAAACGTTTCACACAATCCATCGCAATAAAGGAATGAGTTGCACCAGAATCGAAGAGTACGGTTAAGAGATTACCATCTATATGGCAACTACCTTGTATGAGATCGTCGGAATCAGAAGCCTCAGCACCACTCATGGTGTAAACTCTTCCCTTTGTCGTCGGCCTTTTGGCTCTGGTATTGTCATTTGTAGCTGGGATAGATTTCTGTGCCTTGTAGTCTTTTGCTATATGCCCCGTTTGTCCACAATGATAGCATCCATTAATCCATATAGAGCAGTTGTTGGCTAGGTGTGATGGATCTCCACACTTGAAACATTTCCTTTCTTGGCCTTGGTTTTGATTCCTCTGGCCTCCACTACCTGATGCATGAGCAACAGGACGATATGGTTGTTTGTTCTGATGATTCCCTGGGGGTCGAGAATAAGGTTTTTTCTGACTCTGTCCTCCCCTAAGATTATGGTGTTGATTCTTGAAATGGGAAGGTCCTCCAAAGTTCCCTCTGTTGGCTCTTCCATGCTTCATCAGCTCTGTAACGCCCTGATTTTCACTGCTTTTAATATCAGTAATCTATATAAATAAGTTTATCTTTTATATGAGGCTTTAGAAAATGAAATTAAATAAACCAAGATCATATTCATACTCTAAGGCTTCATAGAAAGTTATAGTTAAATTTTGGATTGAAAATTCAGACGAAGCTCGGTCTGCGTTTTCACTGACAGTAAGATTTTACTGATCAGAAGACCTAATCTTGACTCTTGAACGAAACAGTTAGGTTTAGAATCGAATTTCCAACAATTTTGTTAAAATTTGTTTTTGACACTAAAAAGTGAAATAATTTAAGTTATTCGGGCGAAACCTTAAATCGAGTGAAAAACGGAGCTGAATACGGATTTATCGGGACCCGCTAACACTGCGAAAAAACCAAAATGCCCCTAACCTTTTTCTTAATGACGTTTTTGTCCCTAAAGGAAAAGACCATTTTGCCCTTAAGTGAACAAATTTTAGACCACCTTATCCCTCCCTCTCCCCTACGCATAAGACACCTTCATGAGCCAATCCATCACTTTGTTCTACAACTTCATAAACTCTTCCATTTTCTCTCATTTTCATTCAAGAGAAAGCTTAACTTTGGTGAAGGAAAAGTGTTGAATCCTTTGCTTTTTCATCATCCAAGAGGTAGGATTACTTCCTTTGATCCATAAACTTCATGATTCTTCTCTTATTCCTTGTTTTCAACCATGATTCAAATGTGTTTCAACTTCTAGAACCAATCTTCAAAAATTTCTAGAAAATCATAGAAAAATATTTTTAATGTGAAATAAATTTCTATGATCTAGTCTCATCACCCTCTATCACTATCTAAGAGCATGAAATCAAATGAAACTCCTAGCCTATGTTCTAATGGAGTGGCAGAACCCTACATGATGAGAAATCATGAGTTTTGTTTCAAGTTTTTGTTTAATGAGACTTGATCTAGTGTTGTAAATACTTAAGGATCATCCATCCAAGAGATTGAAACCAAATGAAATACCTAGCTTAGTTTTCTATATATGGCCGAATCCTAAACTAGATTAGGTGGGTGAGTTTTGGTTGATTTTATTAACTTTTAGTTGTGATTGTTGTGAAGGATCAAGCTGTGATTGATTGTTCTTGGCGGTGCGAAGGAAAACGGAGTCGAAAAGGAAAACCCTTCGAGAATGAACTTTAAATCTTCAAGAGGTAAAGGGAGATTACTTATAATAAGTTTGGTAGTCTCATGAGCTTGGTTGTTAGATATGTTGTTGTTGTTTTGATTGGAATCATAAGATGATTAGTGCTTTGTGAATTTACTATGTATTGTGTACGTACTTGATTTAATTGGTAGGTATGTGATTGGATGTTTGAAAATAAATTGTGGCATTGATGCCTTGGATGAGATTTACTTATGATATTGGTTGAAGATTTGATGTTTATACATGTATATCCTGGATTGTGATTTTGACTGTATTGGTTGAGTGCATAGCATCGGCTATAGCTTGATAATGAAGATTAAAACACTTAAAAGTCTTAATCGAAGTTTTAAAAATGTATTCTGAAATCAAAGAAAAGTCTTGAGAATAGTTTTGTCTTATCAAGGAAAGAAACTACTTTTTTAAAAATGTTAGATCCTTTCAAAAGAAAAAGTCCTTTTAATGAAAGTCCATTCAAATGCGTTCTTTTTAGGAAAATGATTTCAGATGGCGAAACCATTCAAATCCTTTGCTTTTTCTTGAAAATAGCTTCTTTTGAGAAAATGTTTTAGTTCATGCCAATGAGGTTGAGTTTTGTTCTCCAAGTTTTATATACGAAAATAAGACCCGAAAGAAAAATCATTACCCTTTCACTTTGTGAAGTCTGCAAACCTAGTGACCGAGACATCGGGCTAGTGTTTTGTGAGTTGAGCACTCGGACTATGTGTCCTATGTTTTTGAATGAACGGGCTAAATGTCCTTTAAAATGAGTCATGAGCTGTGTGCCTTGACAAAAAGAATTAACGAAAAAGAAAACAGAAAACCTTCTGTGTACATACATAAATCGGCAGACGTGCCACGAAATCGAGCAACAATCCATTGTGGTTGAGAATATGAACCAGTTACGACCACTTGGTCTATAGGGGTATCCTGTGTTCGAGACTCCACAAGAGGCCGGAGGCATCGCGACCCCGTGCCGTGGTAATCTGCTGCCAAACACGGATGAACTCAATCAGAGACTGGACTATGCATGATATGGTTGAGACGTGATACCCTTGAACAATTGGAGTTCGGACCTAAATTGAGAAGCCGACTCATGAGGACAATTGTGTTATGGGAGTATTTACGGCCTATCACTCGACGAAGGGAAGTTAAGAATCTCCAAAGAACATGAATTGTAAAGATGATATTGGAGTCTCATGCATTATTATAACTCATGATGATGTCTGAGATATTATGTTATATGAATATCCGTTAATACAACTATATTTATATGTGGATGTATGTTTTGTTTGTCGTTTGTGAGGCTATCATGATAAACTTATGAAATGAGTATCTCACCTTTGCCTGTATATGTTGGACACCCTGTTGTGTTTTTGGATACGTGTACAGATGATGCCCAGAAATCCCAGCAGACACTTAAGGACTCTGATGACGGAGTCCCATGAAGATGAAGAGAAGTAGGATCCCTCCGAGTTCCTCCGGGAATCGGAGCTGACTTTGGGGTTTTTCCCCAATAGCTACTTTTAGCCCGACCAGCATTAGAGTCTTGGTTTTTTTTTTTTTTTGAAACAATCGTACCTTATATGTTGTGTTTATGTTGACTTAATGTTTTGAAGTCTGTAATCTGTGATAATAGACCAGAATTTGTACTACTAGTTTAAACTCTAATTCTAGAAAACCTATATGCTCCGGCATTAGTACCTTATGTTTATTTTGTCATAGATGTTTAGTATTGGTGTATGTTATGAGGTTTACTCCATCTTTCCTATACTTAATGATTATAGCGTGAAGAAGTTTTTTTAAAACCCACATTTTCGAACATAGTTATTTACTTAGAGTATTTTTCTGAAAGCAACTAGCGTTTTTATTTGTCTATGTTTTCTGCATCGAGTTTGAGACGTAGCACTGAAAGGGTGTTACAAGCTTTTCTTGTCTGCTTTTCTCAACTAAAGCCTGGAAATTGTGAATTCCCTATGTCAGCATTGACTCCTTGATTTCGTACCTCAGTCCTCTCTCAAAACATTCGCATTTCCATTCTTCGTCAGGGTTGTTTTGGAAGAATCGGATATACTTGGCAAGTGACTCGAATTTTGCCGCGTATTTCCCGATGGACAGTTCCCTTTGTTGCAGTCGCAAAAATTCTTGCTCTTTCTCAGATTTGGCACTTTGCGGGAAATACTTCTCCAGAAATCGGCGTCTAAACAGATTCCAAGTAATTTCCTGTTGATTCACTTCTAGCAGCTGTCTGGCTCCCTTCCACCAGTATTCAGCATCTCCTAGCAGTAGGAAAGTTGCATACGGTACCTTTATTTCTTCAGGGCTATGGATCAGCTTGAATATCTTCTCAATCTCTTGGATCCACAAGTCAGCCTTCCCAGGATCCCCATCGCCATGAAACAGTGGCGGATTCTGGCATCTAAAAGTAGTCAGACTTCGGCCCTTAGCAACCTGTACAGCACGGGCCTGTTCTTGCTCATTATGAGCAGTCATGGTAGCCGTCTGAATAGCAATTGTAATGGTCATGTTCGCCATTGCTTGTGCAGCGAAGTCCATTCCATTTGTACCGTCAGTGTCCTCAGCATGAACACCAATTCCTCTTCAGTGACCACGTCCACGGCCACGTCCACGTCCAGCTCTAGTCTCAGTTCCTGGTTCCATATCTGACCTACAAGATTGAAATCAGTCAAACTGCAACCAGAAACCAAAAAACATGTTCACTTATAAACATACATTACTTCTAAGAAGTAATTCAATCAAGCCTTAATTAGAGATCACACAACATCAACACAACAGACCTAATCCCAAAGATTCCCGAAAGACTCGACCAGCTCTGATACCAGACACCTTAATCTGGCATCACATGGTGTCCCAAAAACAACATAAAGCATGAAATAAAAGTTTGCTGGTTACTTTCGAAAAACAGATTTTCTTTACTTAGATCTTACTTATTCCGAAAATCGTGATAAAAAAATTTCTTCTTATAATGATAAATAACAAGTACTCAAGAGAAACATCAACATAACTTGTATATATGTATATATATATATATATATATATATATATATATATATATATATATATATATATATATATATATATATATATATATATATATATATATATATGTACATAAAGAAACCTTGGACAACATGTCCGTTTCAAAAGATAGACTAACAGGAAAGCAAAAATACTATCAATCCTAGGAACTAGGCAGCGACAATAACCATATCTCTAAAAATCATGGCCATCAATAGCCGATAACAGACTACCCAAAAATCGCTACCTCAAAACTAAAACCCTAAGCTGGTCCATCTCTAGTAAAACCTATTAGATAGTCCCCCGAAGGAGGGTCCAACGTCTACATCTGAAGAGAGATCAGGGGAATCTACATTCCTATTGACCATCCCTACTTCCCCGGCTCCCGTAGCCAGAGCATCCTCGTTCTCCTGAGGTTGATACTCAGGAGCCTCCTGAGGGTCCTCCTCAGGATCCTCCTCCTGCTCCTCTGCTACTAAGACGAACGGAGGGGAAGGAGTCAAGGGCGGCTGCTGCTGTAAGGGCTGGGCAGCTGGGATCTCGTGCTGTAGCGACCATTGATGCACCAAATACTGCAGAATCATCCAGATAGACGGCAGTGGGATCTGGATCTTCTCCACGGTATGTGTTCTCTCCTAAGATCCCACCTCAACGTTCTCGCGCAGGGTACAAACGGGTGCAGTATAGGTTGTGCTACTGGCTCCTGGATGAATGACCCACGCAGCAGGGTCCTCACGTTGCTTAAAAATGAGGGAGCGAACCCCCGAGTGGGCTAGGCTCTCATACTCCGGTCCCATCTGTGTACAAATAATAATATATGCCAAGAGAAAAACAGCATAGCCAAGAATACAGCAAGGGTGAGAAACCAATATATGAACTCAAAATAAGACAACTACATACATCATATACAAACAGCAAGTCCATATATATGTGTCAAACACCATTCTTAAGCATGATAAACATATCACAGAATAGCATAATAATAAAGATAAAGCACAAGGGTCTCGTGGCCAACAGTCATCGTCATTTTCAAAACGTATGCATGATACTTCCACATGTATCATCCAATATTTGATTCTTAATTTTCGAAAATCCCATCACCTTTCATAGAGCGAATCAGGCTCGCAATACATTGGCCCTCAGGCAACAATGCCTAGCACCACTATGCTATAAACAAGTACATGAATCCAATGACACCATGTGATTCTCAAATGGGAACGCAATCAGAGGTACTTAACAAATCGTAATTAGGTCATACTTTATTGTCCAACTCAAGGCACACTACGTTCCCAGAACACGTATGACACCATTGTCCATTAAGGCACAATGATACACAATGATCGAAGTCATGCCAGGTTTCCCTGCCATCAAGGTCCCCTCATTTTAGATGGCACGTCTGCCAGAAAACATATGCATGAGAAAATCTTTGTTTTCGTAAGTTTTTCTGTTTCGTATCATTTTTCCCTCGTTGAAGCACAAAGCTATCAACCACCACATGTTTTAGACTCTCAAGTCTTTTCAACATTTATTCAAAAGGGACACACAGTACAAAACCAAAAAGGACACACAGTCCAAAAGCCATCAACCGATGCACCAGTCTCAGATTTTGGATTCTAAAGCATACAAACGTCCACAAGTTTACAGGACCACTTCACCAACACAGATCCTCGATCCACGTGTTCTGCAGAACCCTAGAACCCCAACGTCTTGGTTTCTAGCACATCCAAATTAACTTTTCCTTTTGAAATACAAAAACAAAACCTACATCTCCGAAGCTTATACACAAAGTCATCGGGATCGGTTTTCCATAAAAACAAACTCTGGGATCAAAACCACCTTTCTTTTGAAATACTTTGGTAAAAACCCTTTTTCTTTGATAAAAACCCTTTTTCTTTGATAAAAACGATTTGTTTCAAAAACTGGATAAATTGACAATACTTTTGTTCAAAATGATTCGCTTTATTGCTTTAAAAACGACTAATGATTACTAAAGGCACTTTTTATTTTAAAAGCTTACTTTTCTTGAACTAAAATTGTTTTCAATTTTCTTTCCTTTTCTCTTTTTATTTCATTAATCAATTATATTTCACTTTCTTGTTTTCTTAAAACAAAACATCAATACGCGTTGTGTTTGAATCCCTTTTTAAAACTTAAAACTTTTCCTCTGGTTAACTTTATGTCTCAAGCTTTTTGAAGCTTTTACCTTTACTTAGTTTGAACTCTAACCAATGTTAGGTCCTTAGCACAATACCAATCACCATTTTAGTCCACATATCATGTTAAGCATAGTCAAACACAATCAAGCATACTTACGCATAATTAAACATAATCAAGCATACTTAAGCCTAATTAAACACAATCAAGCATAATTAAGCAATGAGTAAAACACTCCACAAATTAAATACAAAACACCACAACTTTACATTTCACCCACATAGACAGTACGTAGCCATCGGAAATTGAATTCCACAGGTTATATCCCCTTACCTCTCAAGGTAATTTATGAATGATAGTCGTCCGACTGGTCCACAAATCTTCCTATTACTTGTCCGAACAGTCAACACCAACTACATTCACACAATCAATCTAAGCATCAACATTAACAACATAAATTTTCCCTATATTAAGTGATCTAGGGTTCGACCATGGTGCTCCAAAAATGGCTAGAGATGTCTAAAAATTCCTTGCTCTTGAATAAATGATCCTTAGGTATACCTAACACTAAAGCAAGTCTCTTTACACAAAATTTTGAATCAAAAACTCATCATTCCTCACAAGCTAGGTTTTCAGCCTCTTATTATAAAAATAGGGAGGAAATTTCTTTTGTGTTCAAGCTTCTAGATAATCACTATACACATCATGGTGGGTTCATAGAAATTGGTTTCATGATCATAGGATTTTTCTAAAATTTTCTAGAGATTTATGAACTTTGATGTTAGAAGATGAACATAGCTTGAAAAACATGATTTAAAGGAAGAACATGAAGCTTAAGGACTGAAAGGAAGAATTCATACCTCTTGGAGGATGAAAATTAGCAAGATCAACACTTTTCTTCACACAAAGCTTGAGTTTTCTCCTTGAAGAAATGAGAGAAAGTGAAGGACAAGTGATGAAGTTGTGAGAATAAGTGGATGGAGGCTTCTCAAGAAGCATTAGGGGCGTGAGGCTTAAGTGCAGCACCCTTTCCCGAGTGTCACATTCCCGAACATTTATAAGGCCGAAAATATTTATTGATGCGGAAAATACGATTTTTTTTTCCGTAAAGATGTAATGGGATTAGTAGAGGTAAATAATACTAATAAATGAACTTAGGTTCACCATGCATTACTAGAACATAATGTATGATAAATACAGAAACGAGAAACAGAAAACAAAAAAATAGAAAACAAAAATTGTACTGTATACAGACATAGGTTTAATGCATAACTGACATAAGAATAAAATAAGTACTATGAGTCGTAGCTCCCAAAAGGTACTACGGATACTGACACAGTCTGGCCCAGACAAAATAAAACAACAAAAGGAGTGTCCCTCCAGATTCAAGGAACTACTGGACTGAACCGTCGTCGCGTCCATCTGTTCAAACAGCAACAGCAAGTACCAGCAGAAAACATACAAATATGGGTGAGATTCCCGTTCCTCAACACAACAAAACAGTAGTAGTAAAAACGGGACGACTCACCAGGTAACAGCGTACCCAACATGTTAAACAGCTAAACAGCATACTAAAACTCTTAATATAAGTCATGTTAAACAGTTAACAGCACCATATAATGCATTCTTAAACAGAACAGTATTGTATAACAGTAAATGTAAACATCAACAGGCATGCAATGCAGTGCAATGTACATGACTCAATGCCAATGCCACTGGGTACTACTCTGACTCCTACTCCATGGAGCTAACAAAAGTGTCGGACAGAGTGAATGGGAGTACATGTTCCGGTTTCTGCCAGCCATGAGCAAGATGCTACAACATTCGTAACGTGCACGTATCTGGCTTTACGGTAACACTCTCGACCAAACATGAAAAGTACGGCATCTAGTAGAGGATATCAGTGTATTGCACGGATTCGCCACGAAACAGAAGAATCACCAACTGGTCACATGTCAGCCATTCCAACCCTGATACCTCCAAAAAGACCATTGAAGATCGTCACCATAAGATTCGCACCCACATGAAGGTGTAAGCTCAACTCCTAGGCTCAAGGCCTTACAACTATGCACATGAAATGCCAATGCTTACACAAAGCAGATGCGATAAAGCAATGTCTATCCATTGGATAAACGTCAAGGTTCACTAAGGTTCTCTTTCTTAAGAGCTACACACGTCTTTGTTTTATAAAACATTTATCCATCGGATAAATATCTCGTGACTCCTTTGGAATGATCTAGACTGCTTTCAGAATCGCCGACTGTCCCCACAAACCAACACAAGTCTTTTCAGCGTGTTTTGTCCTCACTCACACGCTTTCTAGGAAACTTCCCAGAAGGTCACCCATCCCGTAATTACTCTAAGTCAAGCACGCTTAACTATAAAGTTCTTATGTTCTAAGCTCCCGAAAAGAAGATAAATCTTGTTGGTATGGGTAGTACCAATCAATTCTTATATGCCTTCCCTTAGCTATACACTCCCATACCTGCATAGCCTCAGGATTCCTTCCACTGTACATTCCCATAACTGCACAATCTTAGGATCTCTCTCTCATTCCGGTTATCACAAGAATGAAACAATTGAATGATTGACTTGGATCAGAATCACCAGTCCGTCATCGAACTACTGTTTCAAAACCGAAAACGTTTCGTGTTTTGTGTTTACGTCTTATGAATTATGTCTCAACATTGATCAAGCATTATTATGAATAAGGATTGAGAATCCTCTTAGATAAGTCTTTAACCCTTTCTAAGATATTACTCCTTGATTTTCAATTAAGAAAATAAGTGTTGATTCACTTAAGTCTTATGAAGTCATTGATGTACCAGGTCATCAATGGTATAGCACATGGTCTTGTTCCACCACATACCATACTTAAATTATTCCTTGTCTTCAACTCTAAGTTAATTACTTAACTTAGTTTTTTTTTTTTTACGTGTAAAACTTTTACGATTGAGTTAGAAAACTCCTTCTGTAAACCAAACAACTTTTACAATTGAAAACTCATTTGATTTGAAACAACATTTGAACTACTTACTTTATTTCTAGCATTTTTCCAAAACATGGAAGTCGCTTAGCAGGGTACATTCGCTTAGCGAAATTGAAGCAGTGATACCCCATTTGAAATTCCTTTCTCACGGGGCGAACAGAAGTTTCGTGTTGCGAGGCTGAGAACTGTATTTGCTCCTTATACAGATCCTCTGTATCGCGAGGCAAAGATTGTCTCACATTGCGAGTCCAAGAACTGTATTTCATACCGACCCTCTGCATCGCGAGGTGATAATTGTCTCGCGTCGTGAGGCTGAGAGCTGTAAGTCCTACTGCTCGATTTAGCCTTCTGTCTCGCGTGGCGAGAATGGTTCCGCCAGGCAAATGCCCTGTTTTTCCCTCTTCCATATCTTCCTCATTATTTCTCTTTTTGAAGCACTTGGTTGAATTAATGACCTATGGCTAAAGAAAAGACATTTTTCACTTTGGTGACACACTTTAAAGGTTAAAACTTCATTTGATCTTTGGATCAAAATCACTTTTGTTGTTCTTTGAAACATAGGTTATGAAATCATGCTTTTCTTACTTCAAAACTTTTTACTTCAAGACTTTGATAGATCAAGAACAAAACATGTTCTTATGTTTCTTCTTACTAAGGCCACAAGCCTAGTAGGAACAAATGTGAAGATTGTTTCACCCCCAAGACAAGTTATAACTCACAATGTTCATCTAATTATGACAAACAACAATTACATATCATTGCATCATAATCAAGCATAAAGTCCATCACACATCATTTGCATCATAATCAAGCATAAAAGTCCATACTTGATCTAGTGATCAAGGTAGGTTTTTCAACATATATGAAAATGATTTTCATCCAATCACATCATCATAAACATATTCTAGAGCACACTGAAGCATAAACGACACTTATTACACATTGTTCTCCAAGAGAACCAAATTAAATGGTGAACCCAAACCAAAGGGTTTCACCCACACATATATAAACTAAACAACCATCTTCACCACCACCAATTTAGTGTTATGAGGTTCGCCCCCCATACCTGTTGATGAGCAAATTCCCAGATCAAAGTCGGTTGATCGGTTCGTGAATCTCCTGATAATCGTCACCAACTACAAACGACCAAACAATCAAACATTAAACAACAATCAAAACAAAACTCAGCAATTCTACCTAAGGATTTCGGCCACCCTAAAGAGAATAAAGCTAGGAATTGATTTTGGTTTTCCATTTCATGGATTCAAAGGCAATAGGTAAGCTAAGGATGAAATCAAGTGTTAGAAATCAAAAATTGATGAAAAACACTACTCATCATCACCTTGTAGGGCTCGGCCATATTGGGGATTTAGGGCTATGATGAGAATTGAATCATAAGCTCTTGGGTTTAGGTAGAGAATGATGAAGTGAGTTCAAAGAAATTGGTTTCACATCAAAAGGATTTTTCTACCAATTCCTATGGATTTTCAAAGTTTTGGATCTAAGAAATGATTTTCATGAAAATGAAGTTTGATCTTGAAATAAAGAGAGATTCAAGAAGCTAGGAGATCATAGAAGTGATCTTACCTAAAAATGAAGGAAGATTGCTCAAGGAATCAAGTGATTCTAACAAGTAGTCAAGCTTTTCCAAGAAGAAAATGAAGTTTCTCTCAAGAACAACTATGGAGTTCTATGGGGAGGTCTGTGTGCGTGGAGATGAAGGCTGGAAGGGCTGAGTTCAGCCTTTAAAAAGCTCACTGAAGGGCAAAATGATCATATGCCAAAAGGGTAAAATGGTAAAAGTGCAAAAGACTAAGGTTAGGGGCATTTTGTTAATTTCGCATCTAGATTTTCCCGACCATCATGACGACTCTGGCATACTCTCCCAAGTGTCCTGGGATGATGTAATATCAAGATTATCCGTTGGCGAGTCTCGGTAAGTCCATATGTGGCTCCGTTCGTCACCCGACTAAGGATTCTGCTCGAACTGAGGTCAGGAAGTGATTTTTTTGAAATTTAACCAAAACGTAAAGAATCGAATTCTAAGACTTACTGTCTCGTTCACGGGTCCATCTAAGGCCTTCTGAGTAGTAAAACAATATTGTCAGTGTAAAAATGCAGACCGGACTCCATTTGAGTTTTCGACTCAAAACTTAATCGTAGCTTCCTACGATATCGTCGAGCATGACTATGGTCTCGGAATATTTCATTTCCATTCCTAAGACCTCGAATAAAATAAAGACGTCAAAATACTGAAGAAATATAAAATACAAAAATCGGGGCGTTACATTAAGGGGTAAGAAGGTCAAGATTTTTTCATTTAAAGGCAAAATGGACATTTCATCATAGGGAGAATTTTTCACTTAAGGGCAAAATTGACATTTCATCATAGGACAAAATGTAATTAAGAAAAAGGTTATGGGCATTTTGGTCTTTTCGCAGTCCGAATGCGTTCAAATGTTTTTGTTTGTCAATATGATAGTGGTGAGTCATGGCACGCTTTCCTGGGTGACTTTACCTGACGTGACTTCAAGTTTATCCGTTATCGGGTCCCGGTAAATCCATATTTAGCTCCGTTCATTACGTGATTTAAGATTTCACCCGTATAACTTATATTATTTCACTTTTTAGTGCGAAAAATCAATTTTATCAAAATTGTTGGAAATTCGATTCTAAACCTAACTGTTTTGTTCATGAGTCAAAATTAGGTCTTCTTATCAGTAAAATCTTATTGTCAGTAAAAATGCAAACCGGACTCCGTTTGAATTTTGGACCCAAAATTTAACCGTAACTCCCTACGATAGTGTCGAGTGTGACTATGTCTTAGTTTATTTAAATTCATTCTATAGAACCTTTGAAAAAATACAAACTCATTTATCTCACTTAACGATCCTAGAAAGCATGCAAAATCGGGGTGTTACATGATACATCTTGGTAGCCCCTGGATGAAAGCTCAACTTACTCTAGTGTGCTTCCTCTAAGATCATGTTCTTAACTTCACTATCTATAGGCAAACAAACTTTGTCGTCAAACCTAATGAGGCCGTCCCGGACCTCTCCTAAACTCTGACGTCTCATCCTCCTCGACCAGCCGGTTAACCTCCTTAAGGTACTCCTCCTCAGCTTGCCTTCTCCAAAGCAGATTCAGGAAATCGCTAGTAACCTCAATCATCCCAAGATTCATCTTATCCTTGACCATTTCCACATCCAGATTCAGATCCCTAAATTGATCTAACAACTCAAGCTCTCTTACCCTCATCGCAGCTACATGTTCGGACTTCCTACTAAGCACATCCGCTACAAAATTTACCTTTCCTGGATGGTATTTCAGGTCGAATTCTTAGTCCTTTATGGATTCCATCCACCTCCTCTGCCTCATATTCAACTCCTTCTGGTCGAACAAATACTTCAGGCTCTTATGGTCACTAAATATGCTGAATTTAGCACCATACAGATAGTGTTTCCATATCTTCAATACAAACACTATCGCAGCTAGCTCCAGATCGTGAGTTGGGTAGTTCCGTTCATGCACTCTCAACTTCTTGGAGGCATATGCCACCACTCTTCCTTCTTGCATGAGGATGCAACCCAATCCTTGATATGACGCATCATAGTATACGTCAAAACATCCTAACGGATCTGGCAAAACCAATACCGACGACATGGTCAACCTCCGCTTTAGCTCTAAGAAACTCTTCTCACAAGCTTCCGACCACTCAAACGCTTTCCCCTTTCTCGTCAACTGCGTCATAGGTAACGCAATCTTAGAGAATCCCTCAATGACCCTTCTGTAGTAGCCCGCCAAACCAAGAAAGCTTCAAACCTAATTCACAAACATCGGGCTTTCCCAACCAACCACAGCCTCAACCTTCGTAGGATCCACCATGATTCCATCCTTGTTTATCACGTGTCCTTGGAACTGCACTTCCTCCAGCCAGAACTCACACTTGGATAGCCTCGCATACAGCTGCTTATCTTTCAGTGTAACGCCCCGATTTTCACGTTTTCTAATTCTTCAGTATTTTAATGTCTTTATTTTATTCGAGGTCTTAGGAATGGAAATAAAATATTCCGAGACCATAGTCATGCTCGACGATATCGTAGGAAGCTACGATTAAGTTTTGAGTCGAAAACTCAAACGGAGTCCGGTCTGCGTTTTTACACTGACAGTATGATTTTACTGCTCAGAAGACCTCAGATAGACCCGTGAACGAGACAGTAAGTCTTAGAATTCGATTATCTACGTTTTGGTTAAATTTCGTAAAAATTTCAGAAAAATCATTTCCTGACCTTCGTTCGGGTGAAATTCTCAATCGGGTGACGAACGGAGCCACATACGGACTTACCGAGACTCGCCAACAGATAATCTTGATATCACAACATCCCAGGACACTTGGGAGAGTATGCCAGAGTCGTCATGACGATCGGGAAAATCTAGATGCGAAATGACCAAAATGCCCCTAACCTTAGTCTTTTGCACTTTTACCATTTTACCCTTTTGGCAAATGACCATTTTGCCCTTAAGTGACTTGTTTTAAAGGCTGAACTCAGCCCATCCAGCCCCTCATTCACGAAATTTCTGGCCAAAGAAGAACACCATTGTTGTTCTTGAAGAGAAACTCCATTTTTCTTCTTGAAAAGCTTGAATCACTTGTTGGATTCACTTGATTCCTTGAGCAATCTTCCTTCATTTTAAGGTAAGATCACTTCTATGATCTCTTAGCTTCTTGAATATCTCTTTATTTCAAGATCAAGGTCCATTTTCATGAAAATTATTTCTTAGATCCAAAAGTTTGAAAATCCATAGGAAATTGTAGAAAAATCATTTTGATGTGAGACCAAGTTCTTTGAACTCACCTAATCATTCTCTACCTAAACCCAAGAGCTTATGATTCAACTCTCATCATAGCTCAAAAATCACATTAGGGCCGAACCCTTCTTGATGATGATGAATAGCGTTTTCATCAATTTTTGATTTTTAACACTTGATTTCATCTTTAGCTTTCCTAATGCTTTTGAATCCATGAAATGGAAAACCAAGATCAATTCCTAGCTTTATTCTCTTTAAGGTGGCCGAAACCCTCTTTGTTAGGATTGTTGAGATTGGCTTTGATTGTTGTTTAATGTTTGATTGTTTGGTTGTTTGTAGTTGGTGACAACTATCAGGAGGTTCACAAACCGATCAACCGACTTTGATCCGGGAATCTACTCTTCAACAGGTATGGGGAGAAGAACCTCATCACACCAAGATGGTGGTGGTGAAGATGGTTGTTTACTTTATGTGTGGGTGAAACCCTTTAGTTTGGGTTCACTTTTAGTTGTTATGTTTTGTTAAGTTCTCATGGAGAACAAGAATGTCATGATGAGTTTATGCTTTAGTATGTTGTGGTGTGTTTTAGCATATGTTGATGATGAGATGATTGAATGAAAAACCATTTTCATGTATGTTGGAAAACCTACTTTGATCATTAGATCAAGTATGGACTTTTTATTGTTGATTATGAGACCATAATGTGTGATGGACTTGGATGTTTGATTATGATGTAGTAATGTGTATTATGGTTATCATGATTGTGTAAGTGTTGTGAGCCATACTTTGATTGGTTGATGAAGTAAAACCTCACATTGATTCCTAGTTGGCTATTAGCCATGACCTTGAGGAAGGGAAGGATATGAATAGTTCTTGGACAAGTCAAGTTTTGATGTAAAGAAAGTGTTTTCAATAACTTGTGTTTTTTAAGAAAAACCCTAAGTGACTTTGAATGGGATTAAATCTCAAAGTGGTTTCACCAAAGTGAAACATGTTTTATACCTTATCCTTAGTTCATCTAGCTAATCAAGTGACTCAAAATGAGAAAAGAAGTGTTTTCATGAAGAGAATCAAAATGGTTCCATAAGGTTGATGTCTTGTTTTAAGGCAACTTTTCGCTAAGCGAATTTACTTTCGCTACGCGAAAAACAGGGAGAGTCTTAGTTGGGCATCACTGCCTCACTTTCGCTAAGCGAATTCATATTCGCTAAGCGAACCCAGCAAATTTCGCTACGCGAATTACATCTCGCTGAGCAATCCAGAGAAGTCTCCAATAGAGGTGCAACCGTCTGAACTTGCGCTAAGCAAATTCATATTCGCTAAGCGAATCCAATATATTTCGCTACGCGATTTGTGTCTCGCCGAGCGAACCAGAGGAGTTCCAAAGGAGGCATTACTGCCTCATTTTCGCTAAGCGAATGGAATTCCGCTAAGCGAATTTTATGTTTCATAAAATGCTAGAAATGAAGTAAGTAGTTCAAATGTTGTTTCAAATCAAATGAGTTTTCAATTGTAAAAGTTGTTTGGTTTACAAAAGGAGTTTTCTAACTCAAACTTAAAGTTTTACGGGTGAAAAACCTAAGTTAAGTAATTAACTTAGAGTTGAAGACAAGGGTTAATTAAGTATGGTATATGGTGGAACAAGACCATGTACTATACCATTGATGACTTAGTACATCAATGAGTTCATAAGACTTAAGTGAAATCAACACTTGTTTCCTTAATTGAAAAACAAGGGATTAATATCTTAGAAAGGCTTAAAGACTTATCTAAGAGGATTCTCAATCCTTATTCATAATGCTTAGGACTTGAGACATAATTCATAAGACGTAAACACAAACATGAAACGTTTTGGTTTTTGAACAGCAGTTCGATGACGGATCGGTGATTCGGATCCAGGTTAATCGTTCAATTGTTTCTGTCTTGTGATAACTGGAATGAGAGAGATCCTGAGGCTGTGCAGGTATGGGACTGTACAGTGGAAGGAATCCTGAGGCTATGCAGGTATGGGACTGTATAGTTAAGGGAAGGCATATAAGAATTGATTGGTACTACCCATACCAACAAGATTTATCTTCTTTTCGGGAGCTTAGAACATAAGTACTTTATAGTTAAGCGTGCTTGACTTAGAGTAATTATGGGATGGGTGACCTTCTGGGAAGATTCCTAGAAAGCGTGTGAGTGAGGACAAAACACGTTGAAAAGACTTGTGTTGGTTTGTGGGGACAGTCGGCGATTCTGAAAGCAGTCTGGATCATTCCAAAGGAATCACGAGATATTTATCCGATGGATAATTGTTTTATCCGATGGATAAATGTTTTATAAAACAAAGATGTGTGTAGTTCCTAAGGAAGAGAACCTTAGTGAACCTTGAGGTCTATCTAATGGATAGACATTGCTTTATCGCATCTGCTTTGTGTAAGCATTGGCATTTCATGTGCATAGTTGTAAGGCCTTGAGCCTAGGAGTTGAGCTTACACCTTGATGCGGGTGCGAATCTTACGGTGACGATCTTCAATGGTCTTTTTGGAGGTATCAGGGTTGGAAGGGCTGACATGTGACCAGTTGGTGATTCTTCTGTGTCGTGGCGAATCCGTGCAATACACTGATATCCTCTACTAGATGCCGTACTTTTCATGTTTGGTCGAGAGTGTTACCGTAAAGCCAGATACGTGCACGTTACGAATGTTGTAGCATCTTGCTCATGGCTGGCAGAAACCGGAACATGTCCTCCCATTCACTCTCTCCGAATGTTTTGTTAGCTCCATGGAGTAGGGGTCAGAGTAGTACCCAGTGACATTGACATTGAGTCATATACATTGCATTGCATTGCATGGCTATTGATGTTTATGGCTATTGATGTTTATGGCCATTGATGTTTACATTTACTGTTATACATCGCTGTATTGTTTAAGGATGCCTTATATTATGCTGTTAAATGTTTAGCATGCTATTATGTTGTTAACTGCTTAACATGATTTATACTGAGAACCTTTGTAAGCATGTTGGGTACGTTGTTACCCGGTGAGTCGTCCCGTTTTTACTACTGCTGTTTTGTTGTGTTGATGAACGGGAATCTCACCCATATCTATATGTTTTCTGCTGGTACTTGCTGTTGATGCTTGAACAGATGGACGCGACGATGGTTCGGTTCCGCAGTCCCTTTGAGTTCGGAGGTGGACTCTTTTGCTGTTTTAGTTTTGTTGTCGGCCAGACTATGTCAGTTTTTGTAGTACCTTTTGGGAGCTATGACTCCTAGTACTTATTGTATTTCTTATGTCAGTCATACATTAGACTTATGTCTATATATAGTAATGTTGTTATTTCTGTTTTCTGTATTATAATACTGTATGTATGTCCTAGTAATGCACGGTGGACCTAAGTTCACTTATTCGTATTATTTATTACCTTTACTAATCCCATTACATCTTTATGAAAAGAAAAGAAAAAGAAAAATCGTATTTTCCGCATAAATAAATATTTTCGGCCTTATAAACGTTCGGGAATGTGACACTCGGGAAAGGGTGTTGCATTATTTGGTATCAGAGCTGGCCGAGTCTTTTTGGGGTTTGTAGGTTATGGTCTGTCTTGTTTGTGTTGTGTTTTCTCTGATTGTTTTCTGTGTTATTGTTTCTGAGAGAAAACAATGTTGGAGAGGATGATGACTTTGGTCTATCCTTTTGTATTGTTTGTTCTCTGTGTTGTGTTTCTGTGAAGAAGACAACGATTGTTTGTTACTCTCTGCATTATTGTTTCTGAAGAGGAATGGTATTGGGCAGGAGAGTAATGTTTTGCTTTCTTGTAAGTTGTCACTAGCAGAGTTCTTCAGAACGAGTGTTTTCCGACGGGTGCAAGACAAGTTGAAAGACATGGAGTTCCTGCAGCTACGTCAAGGAGGAATGTCTGTCAAAGAATATGCTGATCGTTTTGAGTTCCTGCTGAAGTCTTCGAGGTATTTCCATCTTCATCCCGATGAGGAGTGGAAGTGCACAAAGTTCGAAGAAGGTTTAAGGGACGAGATTCGAGGAGAGGTGCTACCTCTTAAGGTCAAAGAGTTCTCGGTGTTGGTAGATGAATGCTTCGTAATTGAAGATTTGATGAAGACTCGTGGAGGAAGGCAACATAACTCTGGACCGACTAGGTTCCATAAAGGCACCAATGGTCGTGATGATAGATCTCTATCAAAACCATATGCAAAACAGCAAGGTCAACAACAACGTTCTGTAGGAGGAAGCAGTGGGAGTATTAGTCAATCTGGAAGCGCCCCAAAGAAGTGCATGAAGTGTGGCAAGAACAATCATGTCACCAGAGAATGCTTAATCAAGGGAATCATATGCTTCAAGTGTGGGAAGCCAGGACATACTTCACGCGATTGTGTGCAATCAAAAGCTACACATTTTGTCAACGATGTGCAAACAGTGAAGCCTAAGGCAATGAGTGGAGTTTATACTGGGGATGATGCTGAGACTTCTCAAAGGGAAGATTTGATTCACGGTCAGATCGTCGTGGAAGGTAGAACCTTATCTGTATCTTTCCTTACCCTTAGATTTGGTAATTTTTGGCACTCTCTGCAAAGCCTGTTATAACTGCGAAAGTCTGTTTGAACTGTTCTATTTTCCGTAGTGGATAGAACGTTTTTGATTGATTTAATCTGTTTGCCTCTTTCGCAAATGGATTTGATCATAAGGATGGATTGGTTATCTTGTAACTATATCCTATTAGACGGTGCAAACAAAACCTTAGTTTTCCCTGATTCAGATAATTCTGGATTTGGACTGCCAACCAAGGAAACGTTTCTTTGAGAGGAGGAGCTCAACGAATACATGTTACTAACGAGTTTCTGGAAGTCTTTCTTGAAGACGTACCAGGTTTGCCGCCAGTTCGGGACATCGAGTTTGCGATCGATCTTGTGCCAGGAACAGGACTAGCGTCTATGGCACCGTATCATATGGCACCTGCTGAGTTGGAAACCTTGAAGGAACAGTTGGTGGACTTATTTGGAAAAACAGTTCGTTAGACCAAGTGTGTCGCCGTAGGGAACGCCTGTGCTGTTGGTGAAAAAGAAAGATGGAACATCTCGTTTATGTGTGGATTATCGCCAGTTGAATAAAGTTACTGTTAAGAACAAGTATCATCTTCCGAGGATAAATGACTTGATGGATCAGTTGAGGAGAGCGGCAGTTTTCTCCAAGAATGATTTGCGATCGGGTTATCACCAGATTCATGTGAAGACAGAAGATATACCGAGAACAGCGTTTCAAACACGCTATGGGCACTACGAGTATCTTGTGATGCCGTTTTGTATGACGAATACTCCTCTATATTCATGGATTACATGAATAGGATCTTTCGTCCATACCTAGATAAGTTTGTCGTTGTTTCATAGACGACATACTCATCTATTCGTGAAACCAGGAAGTACACGCTGAATATCTTAGTGTGATTCTTCAGGTTCTGAAGGAGAAACAGCTATATGCAAAGTTGTCCAAGTGTGAGATTTGGCTCGACGAAATAAAGTTTTTGGGTCATGTGATTTCAAAGGAAGGATGAAGCGTTTGAATGGACTGAAGCCTGTGAGAAAAGTTTGCAAGGATTAGAGAGAAGGTTGACTACTTCACCTGTGTTAGTGCTGCCTGATCTCAAGGGAACATTTGTGTTCACACTTCTACGTATTCCTCGATGTATTAGACAATTGAGTGAATTGGTAATATGGTGTCCATTGGTCTGGACATTTTCGTATTATTTCACTGAAAGTTTTGTTATGACAATTTCTTGAGTTATAACGTAAACAACTTCTTGATACTGAAAGTTTCTTGATGAAACTTAGTCTAATCACTTTTACTTTTGGTGAAGGTGATCCAATCTGATTTTTGCCAGACTGTTTATCTTTTGATTCCAAAGTTATTGGAAGGTTCTTATGAAAGAAGGAACTTTATTAGAGTCATGGATGTAAACATGTATTAGCTATGCATTTTTACACTCACGAACCTACTGAAGAGTCTTTTTGCATACTGGATATTCCTATATTCATTCCAGATTGGTAAAATTTTTTTGTTATTTTCTTTTGAGACCAAGACCAGGAAAAAATTTCCTTTGTTGAAAATTTCTTTCCTTAATCTTCAGCGACCGAGTAGGTTTAGTTTTAAGTCACGGAATTTCGAGGACGAAATTCTTTTAAGAGGGGTAGGAATGTAACGCCCCGATTTTCACGTTTTCTAATTCTTCAGTATTTTAATGTCTTTATTTTATTCGAGGTCTTAGGAATGGAAATAAAATATTCCGAGACCATAGTCATGCTCGACGATATCGTAGGAAGCTACGATTAAGTTTTGAGTCGAAAACTCAAACGGAGTCCGGTCTGCGTTTTTACACTGACCGTATGATTTTACTGCTCAGAAGACCTCAGATAGACCCGTGAACGAGACAGGACAACATACTTATCCCGGAACGATCGGAATATCAAGTTCATATAGTCCATGAACACGGCCGGAGCATTAGTCACATTGAAAGGCATAACCAAATACTCGTAGTGCCCATACCGACTTCGAAAAGTAGTCTTCGGTATATCCTCCTTATTGACCTTGATTTGATGGTAACCAGATCGGATATCAATCTTTGAAAACACAGTTGCTCCCCTTAACTGATCCATCAAATCGTCTATCCTCGGCAATGGATACTTGTTCTTTATCGTCACTTTGTTCAGTTGACGATAGTCCACACATAACCTGGAACTTTCGTCCTTCTTCTTAACAAACAGTACCGGAGCTCCCCATGGCAACGCGCTAGGTCTGATAAACTCTTTACCTAGTATCTCATCCAACTGTCTCTTCAACTCCGCCAACTCTAATGGAGACATTCGATAAGGTGTTATCGAAATAGGGCCAATTCCTGGTACAAGATCTATAGCGAACTCGATCTCCCTCTCCGGTGACATTTTAAACATACAAACAGGGTAGTCAAGGAATCACTCGTGAGTGTGGAAATAGTAAGGTCATATGGTAAAGACGAAACTGGTAACCCTAAGTGATCCATGCACTCCAAAGAAATAAACGAGTGGGTAGCCCCTAAATCAAATAACACATATAAGAGCTTGCCTGAAACTAAACACTTACCTTGAATCATATCTGGGCATCGAGAGGATTCAGCTCCCCTCACGGCAAACACTATTCCTGTGGCTTGTGGTCTTACGGTCTGCCTAGTCAACCCGGTTGGTCTTGCATTTTCATGCCTACAATCCTTTGCCATGTGTCTTGGCTTTCCACATGCATAGCAAGTTATAGCTCTCCCTGATACTTGGCTTCTGCAGTCTCAAGCCATGCGTGGTCCCCCACACTAACATCCTTGCAACCCTTGAGTTGCATTCGGTCTCTAACTCCCAGTATCTCCCACTCTCTGTAATGGCCTACTATACGGCCTCTGGCTTGACTGAAACCTTCCTCCTCTGTCCCTCTGATTATTACGGATGGGTCCGCCACTCCTCGAAGCCAACTCTCTTTTTCTCTCGATGTTCTCTATGGCTGAACATTGATCAAGCATGTCAAGGAATCTGGTAATCTCCAAAGGTACTATGGCTTTCTGGAACTCATACTTCAGACCGTCCTTGAATCTACGGCACATTCATTCCTCATCCGAATACCGCTGGTGGAACTCTGAAAACTTGAGCAGCGCCTCGAACCTTGTTGCGTACTCCCTGATTAACATGTTGCCTTGCTTCAGACTCTGGAATTCCTTGTCTTTTTCCCTCCTCATCATCCTGGGAAAATATTTCGCAAGGAAGCATTCCCTAAACAGTTCCCAAGTTATGGCCCTTCCTTCCGTCTCGAACAATCCCTGCTTTCCTTTCCACCACAGCTCTGCCCCTCCAACCAGCATAAAAGAGGCATAGGAGACTTTCTGAGCTTCATTACAGTGAGTGGCTGCGAAGATCTTCTCCAAATCTTGCACCTACAACTCTGCTCCCTCAGGATTGTAGTTCCCGTTGAACTGAGGAGGTTTTCTTCTCATGAAGGCATCTAACCCAGCGTCCTCATTTCTGACATCCCTCTGTTGCTGTAGTTGTTGGTTCTCATGAGTTAGCTGGATAAGCTGAGCATTCTGTTGAGTTTGTTGTAACATTGCTGCAGCCATGTCCCTCATGGTCCTGAGAGTCTTTAGAGATTCAGCTCCTGTTCCAGTATGTGAAGCTTTCGCTTCTTGATCTCCATTCAGTCCGGTCCTACCTCCGCCTCTACCTCTACCGCGTCCTCTAGCCATCTAGCTTCCTGTAAAAAGGAGCTATCAGTTCCAATTCATAAGACATATAATAGCACTAAACAGTTAAACATATCATATGCCTTATGAATGAAAACAGTTATCACACTTCGATAACTCGCGCATTGGACATTCTACCCAAAACCAGACATATTTGATACAACGTAGGTATCAATTGATGGGGCCGGTACACTTTCTAGACCACACAGTCCGATATTAGAATCGAACTGCTCTGATACCACAATAATGAGACGAACCCACTTACCTAGGATAATCTCATTGGTCCCAAGCTTAATTTATTAACTATGACCTAACGGTATTATCACGCTTTTATATAAAACAATCAAGGAAAACGATATCACATACAACATAAACACATATATAAAGCAGTTATCAGAGTAACGCAACAGGTAAAGTAAAACATATACATGCAGTACTAGAATATACTTGTCGGCCCCATCAGTAGGGCTACTGTACTACACACAAGAAACTGTACAACCAATAGCTGAAAAGAAAAGCATATGCATAAAAAAGGGACTCCAGCGCTCATGCTCGCATGCTCTCCCCACCCTCTCTCAAAATACATCAAAATAATCTCACCTCACGCCTTACAACAGACGCACTGGCGACGTCTCCCCAAACGTGCGCCTACAATGCATGTATACACAGAGTATGTTCTTGTATACATCAATTTTGTTCTTGCTTGTTCTTGAGTACACAGATTAGTTTCTTGTGTACATCGATGTATTAATGACATTCAACCCAGAAATACGCATACACATATTGAGTATACAGATTTCATTCTTGAACTCAAATCTTGATGCTCTGGTCTGAACTATACACAGGTGTATGATTTGGTACATCGATATATACTTCATTTTTCTCAAGAACCAGTTTTAATACACATGTGTGCACTTCGCTTACACGGGTGTATAGCAAGATTTTCACTTACAGTAGGCAAATTAAGTGAAGATACACATGTGTAACACACAAGTGTACAACTTCACTTAAATTTTATTTTTCATTTAACATCTTTTTAAAATCCTTTTTCATGAAAAACTTAATTGATTATTCATATGAAAACTTAGTTTTTCATTTGTTTCTCAATAGCTTATCAAGATATTAAGTGTGCTATTCTTACAAAAATATCTAAGAACTTGAGATCTTCATAAGACTTTGCTCTTGATGCTTTGTTCCTTGTGATCTCCTTTTGAATCTTTGAATCTCATGATCTGCTATGATCTTTATCCTTTGATCCTCTGACTTTCTCTTTCATGAGTAAACTTGCAAACACTTGAACACTTTATTAGGACATAATCAAATTGAAAAACTCATATAAAATTCATATTGTTTGTCATATATCAAAATATCAAACGATATTGTTTACTTACAAAATTAGCAACCGATATTTCGATCACTATTCAGCTGTTTTTTTGTAGTGTATAGTGAAAATCCTAATAAACTATTAGGGACTGAATGGAGGCCATATGATTTTGGATAAACGAGTATAAATATGTTTTAAGCTATGTATGTCCATATCTTCTATATTTTAAGTTTGTTTACAAGGTTTTCGAACTTAACCTACTATCTTTCCTATGAAAAACTTGAGTTTGACTTTGTAACCAAATCGACTCTACGGGGTTCTTTTAAAAGGACTTCGTCGAATTGATTACTCGTTAAATCAGTTTTTAAAGAGTCTTTCATTGTTAATAATCACAAAGAAAAGTGTCTCAAAGTTTTGAAAATTACTTGAAGTGGTAATTTTAAAAGATCTGATGAAACTTGAGTAAGCTCAGAAAGTTCGTTACACTCAACCAACTATTTGGTAGTTGAAGCTACTCACATACTTTTGTTTGGTAGGCCTTAAATATTTCTTGGAATGCTATTTGAGAATTTTTTATTCACATATTTAGTTTAAGGACCTTTTTCCTGGGAACTTTAGTATTATTTTCAAAAATATCTTTGAATATAGATTAATTGAAAATGAAAAATTAAAATTAAAAATATTATAAAAATGTTAAAAATTAGAGTAATTTAACAAATGGTGCTGACCAGTATCTGTTCACACCTTGATTTTATACATGAGTTTTTTTCTCATAAACAAAAATATATTTTAACATAATATTAATATTGTCGATGCGAAACTAAGATATATACTAATCTTTTCAAATAACAAAAACTTTTCAATGTCTATAGGAAACTAGGATTCTCACCCTTCTCATTGGGAATATTGTTGGGGGAAACATAGCCAAAAAAACATTTGTGGGGATGCTACTATGCTACTTTCGTAGGAATGTGTTTTTTAAAAATCATACCAAACATTTAAACTTAGGATTCTGATGTTAGAATACCTAGAAACCAAAAAAAAATCCTTCTATAAAACGCTCCCTTACCACTTAGAACCTTTGAAAAGAGGTTGGGATAAAGCTGTTAGAGAGGTAAAGTTAAACAAGTTAGGCTAATTATTGAAGAGCTACACAGCCCTACGCTTTAGGAATTGGTAGAAACAATAAATATGAAGCAGCAAGCATTAACACTTAGTGAATAATATACATTAACCACCTAAATTTTCATGACCAAATTTATGATGGAGTCAATAAAAGAAGATCTTCAAGACCATAATATGGTTGGTCTCAGTGGTAAGGGGTTCGGATACCTTTAGCAAGTGATTAATGGTTCGAATCCTGACTCTTGTGTATGGAGAAAACTTGGTTGGGAGGAAAGAACTCACCTTGTGTGTCCAACAGATTCACAAACGGAGATTAGTCACTGCTAACAGCGGTGAATATTTCGTACCTATAACATGGTTACCGAAAAAAGAAGATGTTCTAGGATGCAAGGTTAAGCCACATTTAGACCAAGGTCAAGTTGGGATTTTACTCATAATTTTATACTTTAAAAATGGATTAGGCTCCTCTAAAATGAGAAAAAGTAAAATAAGAAATTAAGGGTGTATCCACCCTTGATTAGTTAAGGTTCATTGAAACCTCAACCCACTTTAAATAATCAATGGTGGATATATACACTTAGGATCCGTTTGGTGGTCAGGATAAGGGAGGCAGGATAGGATAAGCTATCATGTCTTGTTTTAATCTGTAGTTTGGGGAACCAGCAGGATAGGATAAGCTTATCCTGTTAGCTTATCCTATCCTGTTACTTAGTTATAATTCTATCCTGAGGTTGGAGCTGGGTTAGAACCAACAGGATAGGATAAGAAAATGTTTTCTTTTATCTCTTATCTTTAATATTGTTATTATTTAATTACAGTTTCAAACCTAGTTAGTCAACTTTAATACTAATTAAAATATGTGGTTTAATTAACAATTTTTATAAAAAGTGAAAAAAAGTTAATATTTTATAATTTAAAAAAATGGACTAATTTATAATTAAAAAGCCGAAAATATATATTATTAAATATTTTTTAATTTAAATGTATAAAACAACCACGTAATATTAAAATTTATTTTTGAAAAAAAAATGTAATTTTGATATAAGGATAATTTTTTCATTTGTGGATATTTTATATCATATCCTGTCATTATCTGATGCACATCAAACATTGGACAGGATAAGAGCTTATCATGCTCATATCCTATCCTATCCTTATCCAGCTCTCATATCCTATCCATCCTTATCCTATCCTGACCACCAAACGAGCCATTACTTTCTTACTTTACACTTTTACTCACTTTAGAGAAGTTGTTCCCTTTAAAAATGTGTAATATGTCCTCGTTACATGCATTTTGTTAGCAATTTGCTCTATTAACATATCATATACCTACCTAACCATTAATGATAATACATTAATTATTAAGTTAATCATCCATTTATTACTCGAAATACACATTCAACCGTCAATTAAAGTTGCATTGATTCATTATTTAACCATCCTTTATCATATGAGAAATGCTAACAACATACTCTTTGTTATTGGGTGATTTTCATATTAGTCTCACTAAATAACATGGAGCCACTATACATTGTTAGCGTATTGGTTATTGCTTTCTATTGAGTGGCTAATAGTAATAAATGAGTTTCTATATTAAATTCATCGATTTTAGATGAAATTTACAAATAATTATTGCAAAATTTTCCAATGTACCAAAAAATATTTTTATACATAATTCAATGTTTTAAAAATATATAATAGTTATATATATTTATTAATTTGCTTCACTAATATATTATATACGTAATTAACAATTACTGAGAAAAGATGTTTTAATTTATCCATCTTTTACTTTTTTTGGTTTCCTAGAGTATCTACCATCCGATAAGTGAGAGACTAATCTCCCGGAATATTGTTAGGCATTTAAACAGTGACCTCTCTCAATAATATTTATTCCATACACTTAAGTCCAGTGATCGAGCCCAGAACCACATACTTATCCATCTTTTATTACACCAAATGCCCATTTAACCATTAATTAAAATTATATTTATTTATTTATTGTTAAATTCGGTCAGGCATCCGAAAGGTCCCCTCAAAAACCGGCTTATGAGGGGGTGGTCTACCTAGCTATATAAGCAATGGTTAGGCTCGTTAACCATCCGATGTGGGACTCGCAACACGCCCCCTCGAGCCTGGGCTCGTCACCACAAGCGAGGGCTAGCGGCACTATCCACAACACCAGGCAGAACGTGGCTTTGATACCATGTTAAATTCGGTCAGGTATCCGAAAGGTCCCCTCAAAAACCGGCTTATGAGGGGGTGGTCTACCTAGCTATATAAGCAATGGTTAGGCTCGTTAACCATCCGATGTGGGACTCGCAACATTTATTAACCATTCAATATCACGTGCCCCTTCAAGTATACTCCATCCCATCCCAACTCAACTAATTATTCATTCCCATTAATAACATCCCATTATTTGATCCAGTTCAAATTTTAAACATCACTATTATTGTGATTTGGCAAATATCCCTCGTGAAAATTAATCACTACAAAAAAAAATATTGTTTTTATGACCGAAATATAAGGTTTGTGACCAATTTTGTGATAGATATTCAGTTAAAAGGGAACAAGATTTAAAATGTGAATTTGTGACCGAATTGTTCATCATAGTTTTTTTTTTGTTGAAATCAGTGATAAAATCGATGGCAAAAAATGAGAAATAAAAAGTTAAATTTTTTGACTCAATTTGTCACCGAATTTACGACCGATATCAAGTTTTTATTTTGCCACCGGTCAAAATAAGTCACAACATTAATTTTTTTTCATTTGTCACCGAATTTGAGACCGATGTAGCGGTGATAAATTGTGACCGGTACAAATCGATCACAAACGTATTTTTAAATTTTTTGCGACTGAATTTGCGACCGATTAATACGGTCGCAAAACTAATTCTCTAATATCCTTGCGTGCCAGCCCCTTTTCACTTTCCCTCTTATTCCCTTTTCTTCATACAACAACGCAGCCCCTTTTCAAAATACGACAGCGCACGACTATCGCCGAACGACCACCGGACGTCCACAGGTAAGCCATCTTCCTATTCCCTCTTTCTATTCCATCTTCTCTGACCATCTTCCCTAACTCTCTTCCTATTCCTAGAACCACCGAAGCCACTACCGGCCACCCCCACAGCGCCACCACCACCATCTCAGGTAACACCCTAACCCTTACCTTCTCACAGTGTCAAACTCACAATTCTTGCACTCATTGCACTGTCCCACAATATATAATAAATTCCATCACTTCTGCATTTTCACTTTCCATCACTGCAAACCTGTGACCCCATGTTCTAAAAACTTAAACTTTGAATAAATAACTTAGTAGTATACACTCTTTTATTTCCATTTATTTTGCAATGCAATTTTATATATATGCAATATTTATAATTGGTAATGTTAATAATAAATAAATAAAATATTAGTAATAATATTAATAATTTTAAATATAATAATACTAATAATAATTTTAAAGATTTTAATATAAATAAATATTAATAATTATTATTAATATTTTTATAATAATAATGATATAAAAATGTAAATAATAAAATTAATTAATAGCGACCGAATTTGTCATTGATAATCCGTCGCAACATCTACCAAAATATTATGTGTATTATGACCGAATTTGCAACCGAATTAGTGGTGACAAAATTGGTCCCAAGCAAAATTATGCGACCACCTATTGCATCTGAATTTAATATGTTTTGCGGCCGAATATTAGTTCGCAAAATTGCCACCGAATTGATTTACTGCTGCAAAAAATGTTGCAACTAGGGTTTTGGTGACAACCGTTTATCCGTCGCATAAACGGTCGTAAACACATTTTGTGACCGCATTTTACAAGTTTGTCACCGAATTTTTTGGTGGCAAAAACCCTTTTTTTGTAGTGAATGTCAAGGATTGTCAAGAATTGTCAAGAATAAATATTTATTTATGTAATCTTAAAAATATAAAAAGTTGAAATTAGTAAGGAGGATTATACAAAATTTATTTTTTTAAAAAGCTAGGACCATTAAATTTCAGCAATTGGACAAAAAACCTTATAACGAAAAGTGCAAAAAGTTAAAAGAAATACTAGCAACATACTTTTTTTTAACAAACTCTTTATTAGTGGATGAAATTCATGTGGGGTCCACTAAAATCACATTGGCCCATTCTCTATTAAGTGAGTCTCACATGAAATTCATCCAATAATAGAGAGTGTGTTGAAGAGAGTGCGATAAAGAGTGTGTTACTAGCATTGCTTAATAGTTATTGCTTATTAATGAATAGATATATGTTTTCACTACGTGATTAATTATTATAAATGAATTTATATATTAGATAGGTGAAGTTCGTGCTTAGAGTCCCACATTGGATAATGATATGGCCTAAATAATGGTTATAAGTGGGGGGGCAACCTTCACCCCATAAGCTATCTTTTGGGGTTGAGTTTAATATGGTATATCCGAGATCCTTTGAGCCACCCACAAATATCTAGTCTTGCAAACTTCACGCTCTAGATGTCCAGTCATGGGCGTGAGAGGGGTGTGTTGAAAGTCCCACATTGGATAGTGATATGGTATGAGTAATGCTTATAAGTGGAGGGCAACCCTCACTCCATGAGCTAGCTTTTGGGCTTGAATTAGGCCCAAACTCAAAATTCTAGGATGGTATCAAAGCCTATTAGAGATCTGTTGGGCCACCCGCAGATGTCCAGTCCTGCCAACTTCACGCTACAAATGTCCAGCCTGGATGTGAGGGGGTGTGTTGAGAGTCCCACATTGAATAATGATATGACCTAAATAGTGATTAAGTGAGAGGCAACCCTCAACCTATGAGCTAGCTTTTGGGTTGAGTTGGCCCAAACCCAAAATTCTAAAAGTTGGTAAAAATTTGTGTTTGGCTATTTCTTTTGAGTGACTGCTTGTTCACATTGAGTAGCTAATAACTGTAATTAAACCAATGAAGTTGATAATAGTCCTTGAACCGATAAAAAAGAAGTTCAAAGGTTTAAAGTCAAATTCTGGGTTAGGGTAGAGTCAAATTAGGATTTTATTTATAATTGTATATTTTTAAAATGAGTGACAATCCATTGATCTAAAAGTAAGTGAAACGATTTACTCCAAATCCACACCCTTCAATTTATTTCAATATCCAGTGACCTATATTAATTCACTAAAAAAAATCATTTGACTTCCATTGGATTAAAATAAATTAAAGGATGAGGATTTGAAATAAGTTTTTAAAACTTATTATTAAAGTCAATGAATCTCTAATATATGATAATATATAGGGTTAAATTTGTTTTTGGTCATCGTAAAATGAGAGAATTTTGGTTTTGGTCCCTATAAATTTTTTTTTTGGTTTTTGTCCCTCTAAAATTTCAAATCACTATTTCTGGTCCTTACTGTCATATGACATCCATTAACTACTTATATGTCTAACAGAAGGTCATATGGTCATCCCAAGTAACATTCAATGACATTTGTGTTGTCATGTTAGCATACGATTCACCTGAAATTTTCCATGAACCCTAAAATGAATTATAATTATCTACCCTAAAATGAATGCTAAGGACTAAAAACGGTGATATTAATTTTTAGAGGGATGAAAACCAAAGGAAAATAATTTATAGGGATCAAAAACCAAAATTTGCACATTTTATAGGGACCAAAATTAATAATTTCATATTTTAGAGGGATGAAAATCAAAGAAAAATTTTTACAGGGACCAAAACCAAAATCTGCTCATTTTCTAGGGAGTAAAAACATATTTAACCCTAATATATAATACATAATAATTACATTATATATATATATATATATCAACATTATATTCTACTTTTTTGGTGGATAAAAGGTAGGAAGTGAGCTACCACAGCAGGATCTGGAGCAACATTGGTGGGGCCGCTCCCAAGGGATTTATTTTAAACAAGTTGGGGATCGAACCAGAAATTTCTCACTGGAGAGTATCCTTGTACACATTTACCTTACCTTGCGGACCTAACATGTTTTGACTAGGCCAATCCCGTTTGGGTAGCATTATATTCTACTACTATATCATATACTCCATCTAGTCTCTATTATAAGTAAAACTTAAATGGAACACATATATTACGTAAGTTGGTTAATCTCATCAATGTTGCTAAAAAATTAAGTGTATTACCTAAAGTAACCTTCATAGAAAAATTCAATTTTTATTAAATACATCTCACATTGAGTTATTAGAAAACAAAATTGGTATTAAATGAAGGGTATTTTAGAAACAATATCATTAAATAGGATGAAAGTAGTTGAAATTTGCTTATATATTTGACAAAAAATTGTGGGACTTTTTTGCTTATAATAGTGACCAGAGGGCGTACCTACACAACAATTAATGAGAATAGATTTTTTTTTTTTTGGCTGAGAAATGAGAATAGATTTATTAATTTAACTATACATCCATTAAATATATCAAATACCCTATTAACCATTAATTGAAATTGCTTTTATTGATGCAATATCACATGCCATTTCATCTGTTCTCACCTATACAACCCCACTAATTATATATTCCCATTAATGATATTGCATTAATTCATTCCCGTTCAATTTCCCATAACTATTATTACTGTGATTCGGCCAATAGCTCAAGGGAAAATTAATGCCATGGATCGCTAATCTCAGGACCAAAAAAAAAAAATTTAAATTATTGATATGGACCACACAGAATTCATTTTAAAAATGGACCATTAAATATCACCCAAAGGACACTGATTAAAGATTACAAAAATAACTTCTCATTAGAAAACAAAATTTATCTCTTCTCAAAATATTAAATCCATCAATTCTCAATGAAAATTTTCTCTTTTTGATTCCTTAACCAGTGTCCTTAGAATATTGGTTAGCATTCTCCAAGTACAAAATACCTTCGTAAAGGAACGTGTACATGGTGATTGGTTTATTGTTTTTTACTGACTTGTTATTTGTTCTCATTGAGTTATCATTAGTTTTAGATGAAGTTATGGAAAAAAAACTGTGAAGAGCTATTGCTTTTTTTTTTTTTCTGCGATCCTTGACATTTGGAAATCGTATTGGACTCCGATTTGTTCGAGTCGAGTCGGAAAGATCCATTTAAGGAGGACAAAGTTCTCTCAACGCCTATTTTATCCATTCACAAGACTCGAACCCACCTTTCTTGAGGGGAACTGAGCTCCTTGCCACTTGAACCAACAAACATTAATCGGATTGTTGATTTTTGTTAAGTGGTTATTTATGATCACATTGAGTGATTAACGGTTATAGAGTAAATTCTATATTATACTCCTGATATTTGGAAGAAATTTATGAATAATTATTACTTGTTATTGATTGATCACTTGTTCTCACTTAGCGGGTAACAACAAAAAATATTATTCTTGGTGTGAAGATATAAGAACTATGAAAAAATTTGGTAAATGTTACTGCCAATACTCATTTTCACCGGACTTAATTTACTTTATTTATTATTTGACTTAATTTTATTTTGTTTCATTTTGTCTTATCTTATTAAAAGTAAAAGAAAAAAGAAGGAAAATATGTGCACTTGGATCATTTTCATACATAAGTCTCACATTAAATAATTTTTCACTTTGACAAAATTCTCACATCAGAAAAAGTAAGCTCCTGGCCTTTTCCACCTCCTATATAAAGAGTTGATTCTCAAATTTTTCAAGACATTAAAAATATCTCACACTTGAGCTTAATACTATGTGTGCGTGAGGTTTAGTAAAAAGTTTTTTTTTCACAGTTGGGCTTAATTGTAATTAACATCCCAAAGAAATAGAACCTGAAACATAAGTTAAAATGTAATTTTTGAGAGAGCACATCGTTGAAATATAGTTGTATATCGATGTACATAAGTAGGAAGGGCAATACATTGATGTATTAAACGTATATATTGATGTAGATAAAATTGAGGTGATACATCGATGTACTTCAAATCGTACTTCGATGTAAATAAGTAAAAAGTGGCAATACATTTATGTATAGCCAATGCACATCGATGTATGAACACAAAAATTCTTCTGATCAATTAAATACATCGATGTATTAATGTAATACATCGATGTACACGGGAAAATTTGTAAAACATCGTATACATACGTTTTAAAATTTGAGAGTCCTATAAATAGGAACTTAGCCTCATTAAACACGTTTTTGGAACCCTAATTATGACTAAAACACTCTGACAACTGCTGTGGTGAAATCCTAAGGCTTGGAGGAGGAATTTGACAAAGAAAAGGGATTTGAAAAAAAGAAAAGAAAAGAAGAAGAAATCTCACTTGTAAGAAATCGTTGGAGCTATGGAGATTCAAAGTCTCACTCATAGGAAATTGTTGGAGCTATTGGAGGTCTACAAGAGGTGAGTAAAAACAATATTTCCTCGCCTTTCCGTGGTGCAATATATTTGGGGATTTGGGATTTTGAAATTGGATTAATGATCCTTTGGAGTTTTCAATGTCATAAGGCATGTTTAGCAAAATCCTATATTTTCCAAACTTGGGGGTTTTATTCAAAAATGAAATTGACATTTAATTGAGCGATTAATACTATGAATTATGTGATTATATGCTTGTTTGGTATAAGATGTGGTTTATTGACATGCTGTATATGTTATTTGATGTTATAGTGTTGCCTCGGCATGATATTTGACCATTGTAATTGATGCATGAAGCATATGCTATGTTTGGTAGTCATCTGGGATAACCATGAGTAATGTGCATGAGTCTGTCATCACCTTTCAGGAATGGATGACGATTGATACATTCTATTCCATGAAAAGGATAATAAATATCACCTTCAGGGAAGGGATATTAGATACCAGATACCTCCTTTTGGAAAGGGGAAGATAGATACCATCACCTGGGATGGGGTTACTATTTATGAATACCGTGCAATAACCAGAAAAGTCATCCATGGTACCGGATAAACCTCAATTATGTGCATTTTATGAGGGGGTAATTGGGTTGTATTTTGGTGCATTTGATGATAATTATTATTGTATTTCACCATTTTTCCTAAGTTTTTACAGAATTTATGTGTAAGGGGGCTTGATGGACAATTACTGAAAGTTGGAGGTTTTTGAGCTGAAAAAAGGATTTCTGAAGGCCTGAGCGTTAAGCACTACCGTGCACTGTGAAGCACAGTCGTACATACCTGTCAGTTCAACTTGATCCAAGCACGCCCATACAAAAAGTCTCAAGTTGACCTCTGAAAACGAAGCACGCTCGTGTAGGAAAGAACCACGCTCGTACTCAATGAAGCACGACTGTACATAATGTGAAGCATGCCCGTGCTGGATGAAGAACGCCCGTGCTCAGTCCCGTGCCTTAGTGACTCTGTTTTACGAGCTCTATATGCCCATACTAAATCAAGGACGACTACATATGAAGGAAGCACGACTGTGCATCGTGAAGAACGACCGTGCAGGTGGCGCTGACAGCAAATTTTAGGACTTTTCTCCTATTTTTCCTATAAGTAGAGGCTCTCAATACCACTCTCATCATCAATTGTTAGATGTAGCTTTTATTAGTTTTAGTAGTTTGTTTCTTTTCGGTTTAGAATTTTAGAGTAGGATTTGCGCTTTGGGGGTTAAGTTGGAGGTTTCTTTTCTTCTTCTTAATTCTTCAAGATGCATCTCCCCATGTTGATTTTGGTTTTATCTATGTCTATGGGTAGCTAATTTCATCACTAGAGTTGTGGTGAATCTTGTATTAGTAGAAACCCTTTTTGTTATATCTTATCTTTAATTCGAATTCTATTTGATTTCAAGGTTATAATTTGAATAGCTTTATTCTATTATTCTTCAACCCTGTAACACCCCACCTACTCGGGTGTCACTTTTGTAACCACAAACCACATAAGGTATGAAAATAAAAATTTTGCTGGTTTACTTTCGGAACACTGGTTCCTTTACTTAGGTCTTACTTACTGTAAAAACGTGATAAATTTTTTTTCTTCTTATAACATATAACATTAAAGAACATATATTCCCAATAATACGTATGCATACTAATATATGTATATATAGGTAAACATCATCCATTTACAACCATCAGTCGGCCATCGGGAGCCGATAACCGACTGATCCAAAATTAACTATTTCAAAATAAACCTAAACTGGTCTGACAAAAGAAGTTTACAGATAACAGAGTGTACTACTTCGACATCAGTTGTACCAAAAGGACAGGATCATGTCGTCACTAATCCACACCTTTTCATTATCGACCTCCAACTCGCAAGCTAGAATGATCCAGAGAACTGCTAACTTACGTGTATCCAAAAACACAACAGGGTGTCCAACACGCACATGCAAGGGTGAGACACCAAAATATGAACCCAAAAACGACAACTACATGCCCAAACACAAACAACAGATTCATACAAATATATCTCACCAAATATCATAATGTATCACATAGTACAACATATATATCCATGTACTAACAGTAAAAACACAAGGGTCTCGTACCTCACAATCAACGTTATTCTCTAAACGTGTGCATGAACACTATCATATATCTGAACTAATATTCAATTCTAGATTTCCGGAAAATCCCATCACCAAATGAATGAGGTGATCAAACTCGGCTGCTAATTCAGGCACACCATAATTACCATATCACACTGACCAACACAGGATACAATGTTTCACCTCATATGGATTTCATTACCACACCACTTTGTCCAATCCAGGCATAACGCTTCACATTGTATGGACTTATCCAACCCAGGCATAACGCTTCACATTACATAGACTTCAGTACCATATCACACTATCCACATAGGGCATAACGCTTCACTCCACATGGATTTCATTACCATATCACACTGTACAAATGCTTCACATTATATGGATTTATCCATTTCCCATCAACGTACAATGACGCATAATGACTTACAGTCATCACGGGGTTTTCTATCATCAAGGTCCCCCTCTAGTGGCACGTCTGCCCAAAACAAATGCATGGGAAAACCATTTTATTTCGTCAGTTCATCTTTGTCATATCATTATTTCCTCATTGAAGCTTAAAGCTATCAACCATCACAATTTTTCTTTGACTCTTAAGTCTTTTCAGTATTTTCTCAAAAGGGACACATAGTCCGATTAACCAAAGAGGACTCACAGTCCATTTAACCACAAAAGGGGACACGCAGTCCACACAGCTCAAACCCAAAAATCCCCAACCGATGAACCAATCTCGAATTTTGGATTCTAGAGCATAGAAAACGTCCACAAGCCTACAGAACCACACAATCGTTCTTAAGCTTACAGGACTACAATACTAACACGGATCCTTGATCAACGTGTTCTGCAGAACTCTGGGACCCCGACGTCTCGGTACCTAGGTTCACCTCCAAAAACCTTTTTCTTGCAATACCAAAACAAAAACCTCAAATCTCCGAAGATTACACACAAGGGCTTCGGGATTGGTTTTCCATAACAAAACGTCTATGGTTAAAAGCTACCTTTTTCCTCGAAAACTCAAAAACCAAAAACCCAAATCTCCGACACTTACACAAAGTCCCCGGGATCGGTTTTCCATAAAACAAAACTTGCTCTAATGAACATTTCTTTTCCTTTCGTCATTTTTCGGTAAAACACAAACCTTGAAATACAGCTTGTAAAAACCCTTTTCCTTGGATAAGACCAAATAACTTGAAAATCACGTTTCTCAAAACTCTTTTGCTCAAACGGTTAGCTTTATCAATTTAAAAACTAATAAAGTTTTCTAAAACACTAATTATCTTAAAACTTCATTTTTCTTTATATAAATCACATTTTCTCAACTTTGCCCTTTTAAGTTAACTTTTCCTTAAAAGCAGCTATTTATTATTATTTTATTCCAAAAGAGATAATTAATTATTTTCTCTTAAATTAAATTGAAAAACAATAAAACATTATTATTTTTCTCCATTCCACATCTCAAGCTTTTAAAGCTTTTCTGTTACACGATGTCGGATCCTAATCGATATTAGGTCCTCTAATGCCTTAAATCCCACAGCAGGGCACACGATACATCCATACATTTATTCGACAGTTATACCATGTATCTGCATATATCAGCAGTTATATCATGCATAGGCAAATCAACAGCAGTAAATAAAACACTCCACCAATAATCAGATAAAGACATTTATTTACAGTAGAAACACACCAATGTAGCATATAGTTGTCGGAATTGGAATTCCTCAGGTTTATTCCCTTACCTCTTATAGGTTCCCGGTGAGCGAAAAGTCGTCCGATCAATCCGGTTCCTCGTCCGATTACTCGTCGACAACTATACACACACAATCAATCCATATATCAATTTTAAATCACAAAAAAACTCTACTATTCACACCTTCCTAGGTTCGGCCATAGCTAGATAAAATAGCTAGGGATGTGCAAAAATTCTTATCTCTTGGATTCCCTCCTTACTAGGTGTGGTAAGGCTAGATCAAAGCCTATTACACCAAAACTTGAACCAAAACTCTACCCACCCATACATAGGGGTTTTGGCCCAAAAATACCCATATTGCTAGGAAGCTCCAACTCTTGGATTTAGGTAGACAATCATGAACTAGGTTCATATAAAGTGGTTTGGCATTAAAAGAATTTTTCTACAATTTCTTATGTATTTCTGAAGTTCTAGGTTCAAAACTAAACCATCATGAAACCTAAAGATTAAAGAGAGATTAAGAGATGAAGATTGAGGGTAATACCTCCTAAACGACAAAGCTTGTGAAGAAATCAACTTGAATCACTCAAAGTCTTGAAGATTCAAGAGAGAAAAATGAAGAAAAAGCTTGAAGAAAAGAAGAAATGGTGAGAAATGAGAAATGGGTGAGATGGGGGGAGAGATGAAGTGGGCCAAGAGGCCTAATGGGCGTGTGAGTGAAATATTTATTTTTGGTTCAATGGCAAACTTGTAGTTAAGTGGAAGGGTAGTTTGGTAATTTCCTTAAAAGGCAAGGGGTATTTCGATCATTTCGCGTCCAGATATTTCTTGAAACTATCATGACACTGACACGCATCCCAAGATGATGTAACTTCAAGATTATCCGTTAGTGAGCCCCGTTAGATCCATCAACAGCTCCAAACGTCTCCCGGTTCGAGTATTGGTCCGAATATAACATTATTTTTATTTTTGGACGTCAGGACACATTTTAGCAAAAAGGTAGAGGATCAAATACTAAGACTAATGGTTCTGACCGTTAGTCAAAAAGAGGTTTTGATAGTAGAAAAACACTATCATCCGTGAAACATAGACCGGGCTCCGTTTGAGTTTTCGGCCCAAAATTTAACCGTAGGCTCCTATTATTATATGGAGCATGAATATGATTTTAGTTTTCCCAAAATTATTTTCTAAAACATAGATAAAAATATAAACTCATTTATATAGTTTACTGGTCTTAGAAAATGTGAAAATTAGGGCGTTACATTACTACCCCACTAAAAAAAAAAAAAAATTCGTCTACGAAATTTCGCGACTCGAGACTAGACAAGATTTCTTAATCCTTACAAGAATGCTATGGAAAGATTTCACAGCTCAAAAACGGAATGCAAGAATATATTTAGTATGCAAAAAGATTCTCCAATAGGTTGGTGAGTGTAAAAATGCATAGCTACTACAGGTTTACAACCGCGACTCTAATAAAGTCACCTCTTCCACAAGAATCTCCCAACAGGATAAGGAATCCAAAGGTCAACAGTCTGATCGAAATCAGACTGGATCACATTTACCAAGCGTAAAAGGGATAAGAGTAAGTTTCATCAAGTAACTTCCAACATCAGGAATTATTTGTGTTATAACTCAAGGAATAGTCATAACAAACCCTTTAATGAAGTACTGCGAAGATATCCAGACCAATGGATACTATTAGCCCAATCCCTCAAATGTCTAATACACTGAGGATCATACAGAAATATGGGTACAAAAACTTATATGACAAGGAAGAAACAAGAAATTTTGAACATTGCACGCAATCCATCGTCATAAAGAATAAGTTGCACTCGAATTGAAAAGATACGGTTCAAGGGTTATCGTCTTTGTCATAACTACCTCATATGTGATCGTCGAAACCTGAAACTCCTGCACCTCTCATGGTATAAACTCTTCCCCTCATCGTTGGCCCTTTGTTTCCAGTATCAGTATTGGCAGCTGGGACAGATCCTTGTGCCTCGCAGTATCTTGATATGTGCCCCGTTTTCCCACAAGTAAAACATTTAGGCCCCTTTACAGGGCATTTGTTTGCCAGGTCTGATGGATCTCCACACTTGAAACATATCCTCTCTCGGCCCTGATCATGATTCCTCTGGCCTCCACTGCCTGATGCGTAAGCAATAAGATGATGGGGTTGCTGCTTCTGAGTATCCCCTGGGGGTCGGGAATAAGGTTTTCTCTGACTCTCTTCTACCCTCTGGTCCTGGTACTAATTCTTAAAACGGAGAGGTCCTCCAACATTCTCTTTGTTGGTCCTTCCACGTTTCATCAGTTCCACTTGTCTGCTTTTCTCGATTAAAGCCTGAAAATTTCGAATTCCCTGCGGCAGCACGGACTCCCTGGTTTCATATCGCAGCCCTTTCTCGAAAGCTTCACACTTCCAGTCTTCGTCAGGGTTGTTCTGGAAGAATCGGAAATACTTGGCAAGTGATTCAAATTTTGCCGCGTATTCCCCGACGGTCATCTCTCCCTGTCGCAGCTGTAAGAATTCTTGCTCTTTCTCAGCACTTGCACTCTGCGGAAAATACTTTTCCAGAAATCGGCGCTTGAACAGAGTCCAAGTGATTTCCAGCTGGTTAGCCTCCAGCAGTTGTTTGGTTCCCTTCCACTAGTATTCAGCATCTCCCAGCAGTAGGAAAGTTGCGTACGGTACCTTCACTTCTTCAGGGCTGTGAATCAGCTCGAAGATTTTCTCAATCTCCTGGATCCACAAGTCAGCCTTCTCAGGATCCACATCGCCATGAAATTGTGGCAGATTCTGGCGCCTAACAGATTTCGGCCCTCAGCGGCCTACTCAGCACGAGCTTGCTCTTGTGCATTATGAGCACTCATGGCTGCGGTCTGAACAGCAATAGCCACAGCCATGTTTGCCATCGCTTGAGCAGCGAAGTCCCTTCCATTTGCTCCATCAACGTCCTCAGCATGGACATTGACTCCTCTCCCGCGGCCATGTCCACGTCCACTTCCACTTTCACATCCTACTCTCGCTTCAATTTCTAGTTCCATATCTGACCAACAAGGTTTAACTCAGTCAAACTGCAACCAGAAACCAAAGCATATAAGCAGTTATGCACATACGTTACTTCCAAGAAGAAAATGAAAAGGAGAAAACAAGGAAACAATTTACACGCCTGACGACCTTATGCTCGCGACACGAGACAGAGGGTCAGTCCGAGCAATAACATGCTATCTTTCAGCCTCGCAAGCCAGAAAGCCTGCCTGAGAAGCAAAGCACAGCTTCTCGGCCTCGCGACGCGAAGACTTTGCTCACCTTGCGATCCAGAGATAACACAACATTAACACAACAGACCTATTCCCTAAAGGTTCCCGAAAGACTCGACCAGCTCTGATACCACTTGAAACACCCCACCTACTCGGGTGTCACTTTTGTAACCCCAAACCACATAAGGTATGAAAATAAAATTTTTGCTGGTTTACTTTCGGAAAACAGGTTCCTTTACTTAGGTCTTACTTACTGTAAAAACGTGATAAATTTTTTTTCTTCTTATAACATTAAAGAACATATATTCCCAAAAATACGTATGCATACTCATATATGTATATATAGGTAAACATCATCCATTTACAACCATCAGCCTATCCCACGGCCATCGGGAGCCGATAACCGACTGATCCAAAAGTAACTATTTCAAAATAAACCTAAGCTGGTCTAACAAAAGAAGTTTACAGATAACGGAGAGTACTACTCTGACATCAGTCGCACCAAAAGGACAGGATGACTTCGTCACTAATCCAAACCTCTTCATTGTCGACCTCGAGTTCGCAAGCTAGAATGATCCAGAGAACTGGTAACTTACGTGTATCCAAAAACACAACAGGGTGTCCAACACGCACAGGCAAGGGTGAGACACCAAAATATGAACCCAAAAACGACAACTACATGCCCAAACACAAACAACAGATTCATACAAATATATCTCACCAAATATCATCATGTATCACATAGTACAACATATATATCCATGTACTAACAGTAAAAACACAAGGGTCTCGTACCCCATAATCAACGTTATTCTCTAAACGTGTGCATGAACACTTCCATATATCTCAACTAATATTCAATTCTAGATTTCCGAAAAATCCCATCATCAAATGAATGAGTTGATCAAACTCGACTGCCAATCAAGGTACACCATAATTACCTATCACACTGACCAACACAGGGCACAATGCTTCACCTCATATGGATTTCATTACCACACCACGTTGTCCAATCCAGGCATAACGCTTCACATTGTATGGACTTATTTACCATGTCACGTTGTCCAACCCAGGCATAACGCTTCACATTACATGGACTTCAGTACCATATCACACTATCCATACAGGGCATAGCGCTTCACTCCACATGGATTTCACTACCATATCACACTGTACAAATGCTTCACATTATATGGATTTTATCCATTGCCCATCAAGGTACAATGACGCATAATGACTTACAGTCATCACGGGGTTTCCTATCATCAAGGTCCCCCTCTAGTGGCACGTCTGCCCAAAACAAATGCATGGGAAAACCATTTTATTTTCGTCAGTTTATCTTTGTCATATCATTATTTCCTCGTTGAAACTTAAAGCTATCAACCGTCACAATTTTTCTTTGACTCTTGAGTCTTTTCAATATTTTCTCAAAAGGGACACACAGTCCGATTAACCAAAGAGGACTCACAGTCCATTTAACCACAAAAGGGGACACGCAGTCCACACGGCTCAAACCCAAAAATCCCCAACCGACGCACCAGTCTCGGATTTTGGATTCTAGAGCATACAAAACGTCCACAAGCCTACAGAACCACATAATCGTTCTTAAGCTTACAGGACTACAATACTAACACGGATCCTTAATCCACGTATTCTACTGAACTCTGGGTCCCTGACGTCTCGGTACCTAGGTTCACCTCCAAAAACCTTTTTCTTGAAATACCAAAACAAAAACCTCAAATCTCCGAAGATTACACACAAGGCCTTCGGGATCAGTTTTCCATAACAAAACGTCTATGGTTAAAAGCCACCTTTTTCCTTGAAAACTCAAAAACCAAAAACCCAAATCTCCGACAGTTACACAAAGTCCTCGGGATCGGTTTTCCATAAAACAAAACTTGGTCTAAAGACCATTTCTTTTCCTTTCGTCATTTTTCGGTACAACACAAACCTTGAAATACAGCTTGTAAAAACCCTTTTTCTTGAATAAGACCAAATAACTTGAAAATCATGTTTCTCAAAACGCTTTTGCTCAAACGGTTAACTTTATTAATTTAAAAACTAATAAAGTTTTCTAAAACACTAATTATCTTAAAACTTCATTTTTCGTTATATAAATCACATTTTCTCAACTTTGCCCTTTTAAGTTAACTTTTCCTTAAAAGCAGCTATTTATTATTATTTTATTCCAAAGAGATAATTAATTATTTTCTCTTAAATTAAATTGAAAAACAATAAAACATTATTATTTTTCTCCTTTCCACATCTCAAGCTTTTAAAGCTTTTATGTTACACGATGTCGGATCCTAATCGATATTAGGTCCTCTAATGCCTTAAATCCCACAGCAGGGCACACGATACATCCATACATTTATTCGACAGTTATACCATGTATCTGCATATATCAGCAGTTATATCATACATAGGCAAATCAACAGCAGTAAATAAAACACTCCACCAATAATCAGATAAAGACATTTATTTACAGTAGAAACATACCAATGTAGCATATAGCTGTCGGAATTGGAATTCCTCAGGTTTATCCCCTTACCTCTTATAGGTTCCCTATGAGCGAAAAGTCGTCCGATCGATCCAGTTCCTCGTCCGATTACTCGTCGACAAATACACACACACAATCAATCCATATATCAACTTTAAATCACAAAAAACTCTACTATTCGCACCCTCCTAGGTTGGCCATAGCTAGATAAAATAGTTAGGGATGTCCAAAAATTCCTATCTCTTGGATTCCCTCCTTACTAGGTGTGGTAAGGCTAGATCAAAGCCTATTACACCAAAACTTGAACCAAAACTCTACCCACCCATACATAGGGGTTTCGGCCCAAAAATACCCATATTTCTAGGAAGCTCCTTTGGTTTCCAATTCTTGGATTTAGGTAGACAATCATGAACTAGGTTCATAGAAAGTGGTTTTGTATTAAAAGGATTTTTCTACAATTTCTTATGGATTTCTGAAGTTCTAGGTTCAAAACTAAACCATCATGAAACATGAAGATTAAAGAGAGATTAAGAGATGAAGATTGAGGGTAATACCTCCTAGATGACAAAGCTTGTGAAGAAATCAACTTGAATCACTCAAAGTCTTGAAGATTCAAGAGAGAAAAATGAAGAAAAATCTTGAAGAAAAGAAGAAATGGTGAGAAATGGGTGAGATGGGGGGAGAGATGAAGTGGGCCGAGAGGCCTAATTGGTGTGTGAGTGAAATATTTATTTTTGGTCCAATGGCAAACTTGTAGTTAAGTGGAAGGGTAGTTTGGTAATTTCCTTAAAAGACAAGGGGTATTTCGGTCGTTTCGCATCCAGATATTTCCTGAAACTATCATGACACTGGCATGCATCCCAAGATGATGTAACTTCAAGATTATCCGTTAGCGAGCCCCGTTAGATCCATCAACAGCTCCAAACGTCTCCCGGTTCGAGTATTGGCCCGAATATAATATATTATTTTTATTTTTGAACGTCAGGACACATTTTAGCAAAAAGGTAGAGGATCGAATTCTAAGACTAATGGTTCTGACCATTAGTTAAAAAGAGGTCTTGAAAGTAGAAAAACACTACCATTCGTGAAACATAGACCGGGCTCCGTTTGAGTTTTCGGCCCAAAATTTAACCGTAGGCTCCTATGGTTATATGGAGCATGAATATGATTTTAGTTTTCCCAAAATTATTTTCTAAAACATAGATAAAAATATAAACTCATTTATATAGTTTACTGGTCTTAGAAAATGTGAAAATTGGGGTGTTACAATCCCATGTTAGGATTGATCACCTTTTGCATGCTAATAATCAATTGGTTGATCAGCAGCCGTACTGCAATTGATTGGTAGACCTATAAGATTAACAGGGTTTAAATTATTGCATGACCAAACTTATTTATTCTTTTCAATCATTCAACCTCTTTGCTCTTTATGCTTTCCAATCATTTAAACTCTTTGCCTGACAAACATTGGGTTCATCTGGGGAAAAGAATATTAATTGCCTGACAAATAGTTAATAGTTTTAGTAGAGGGATTGATATTGAGAAAGCAACTGCGAAATTGAATAGAACTAGGACTTGGGGGTATCGAACTTACAAGTGAAACCACTACTCTAGGCTTCAGAATCCTGATTTCAAAACCACCATTATTTGTCTTTTATTCATCTTTTACTATTGCTTACATCTTAATTTTCACATTCTTCGACCTATCTAAATAGCATAAGGATTTCTCTATTTTGGTATTCACTTGCATATTCCTCATTAATCCCTTGGGTTCGATACCTCAACTTCCGTCATATATTACTTTGTGACAGGGTAAACTTGCCCTTAAGTGTGTTCAGAACGTAACAGTACCCGCTATTTTTTAAAATATACATATAGTTCAAAAATAGTATTCAATTTAATAAGTATGCCGAGCCACTTCATCTTACATAATGATCAATGTAACATCCCGATTTTCTTTGACTCTAATCGAGTTGGTTAATCTCGATTAGGGCTTTGGATGGTTGTGTGAATTGTTATGTGCTAGTTTAAGGCTTAGTTTGAAGCTTAGGAATAGGCTTGAACAAGGTTGGAGGTGCCTAAGGCGTTAAAGGAGTAACTGTGGAAGCCAGAAGTTTGGAGGGCTCTTCCCAGCTGAGCGGCTCATTCAAGCGTGGGAAGGGAGCACGCCTCAGCGTAACAAAGCTCAAGCGTTAGTATGTTGCACGCTCAAGCGTGCCGAGTGCGTTTGCCAGCTGGTGTGCTTTTTGACGCGTGTACTGCATGTGTTAGGCCAGGGTGAAGGCGGAGTGGACAAGGTTCCATGCTCAAGTGTGGAGGAACCCCATGCTCAAGTGTGAGCATGCTCAAGCGTGCTGGAGGTCCACGCTAAAGCGTTCTCAACAGGACATCTTAAGGGTTTTCATTTCTCTCCCTCATTTGCACAAAAATAACCTCGAGTTTCCAAAATTCTCTGCAACTAGAGAGAGAAGGGGATTGTGTCTTGAGAGAGAAAGCTTTGATTTGAAGGACTTCGGAGCTTCGGATCGAGATTCCAACTACACGGTTGTGATCGCGGCTAAGTTAACTACAGCCTTGACGGATTATTTTCTCGATTCGCCAAAGGTAAACTCGAATCCCTAACACGCGTTTTTCGTGTTCTTGGTGTTCTTCGAGTCTTTACCTTATCTTTGATCTTTTGAGCTTGCCCTAGGGCTAACACTGTTGCATATGTGTTGTGCTCGTGATTAGGGCAACGTTCGTGTTCGTGAGTGTGCGATTCGAAGGAGGAACCGTGGTTGCACCAAGGTGGTTCGTGGCTGTTCTAGGAGCTTCCATTGAAGAGGCTGCGAGCTCAAGCTTAGAGGAGTGAGCCGGTGTTCGTGTTGATCTTCGTGCTATGACTGTTCCAGTGGGGAGAAATAGTACTGCTGCCGTCGGGAAGGCAAGAGTAGTGTAGTGTGTTTTCTGCTATGTGTAGGGAAGCCCTAACCCTACTAGTGGTTGAGCCCTGATAAAGTACCTAAAACCTAGGTTTAGCTTACTTTGGGCTATCAGTGTTAAGATTGGAAACCATAAGTTAGAGAACTATTGATGGAAGATGATTTGTCTCGTGTGACTGTTATGTGATGACTGTTGTTGTTGCTATCTGTCTAAGTGCCTATATGCTGCTTGGTATGAGATATGCTGCTATGTGCTGTTGTTAATATTACTGTTGTTGGTATTGATGCTGTTATATTGTTGTGGTAATTGTCGAGTGGTGGCGGAATGCCGTAGAGTTAAGTTTGGCTGTGTGCCGTGTTGTTGTCGGGTTGATACCGTGGTGCCGTTGCTGTTATGCTGACTTTTCGAGGCTGTGGCCGTGTTGTTTGAGCTGTGGCTCGTGGACGCGAGGCGTCGAGGCTGTGGCCGTGTGAATGCAGTGGCATCGTGATGTTTCTGATTTAGAGTTTAGGCATGAGATCCGATATCAAGACCGTTAAGGATGTTTGTTGCATATCATCAACTACCAAGTGGCGAGGCCGTATGACAGGTAGTATGGGCTTCCAGCATCATATGAGGTTAGTTGTACTTGAGTGCGGGTATGAAAAGTAGATGGGGCGGTCAAGTGAGTGACCATGGGGATGTTGCCGGTCTCGGGAATAGTTTACAATGACGGATGAGGTAGCTCCTATCCTGTCGTGACGCCCGATCCAATTTGGTTTGCCCGACTAATCCCAGAGCTTTCCGTTGTTCCAGGCTAACATTCCTAGGCGATCGAGATACCCCGATTCCAGTGTGGAAGGGGGATGCACTCTTATTGGTCACGGTGAGCGGTTCGGTTTCTTGGACAAACTAACTCCTTTCCGACACAGAACCTGTTCCGGTGCGGACTTGTTCGGGTGTGGAACCGTTCCGGCGTGGAACCAACTTTGCGAGTTTTCGGCCAACATGTTGCATAGGATTAGTATCCCGGTCTAGAGGATTGATTTGAGTGTGAGACTCATGGAGATGGATGCTTGTTGCATGTGTTGTCTCGAGAGATGTCTGTTGGAATGCAGTAACTGGTATATCTGTTATATCTACTACATGCTACATGTTTTGTTTACTGCATTACTGTTGTTTTCTGACTTCACTATGCACTGTATGTCTTATCTCCCTACTATTTTCTCTATTTGTCTGTTTTTGGGTTCGCTTGAAGACGACGAGCCAGCCGATCCACAGGATCGACTCGAGGCTTCACCTGTTCATCACGAGGGCACCACGGATGCCAGTGCTAGGTGACATTGAGATCATCTACCATGATGAGAGGGGATGGCGGGTAGACCCCTCGACCTTTTTGGTGGTTTAGACAGGACCCGTCAGTTTGATCTTTTGTAGCGCCACGCCATCGTATGTGGATATCATTGGACCCTACCGCTTGTACCAGTTTCTTCCCTTCCCTAGGATGTGGCGACCTCTGAGGCAGATGGAGCGAGACTATATGTGGGTGGCACCCCAGTCCTCAGTTGTGACCAACAGGAGAGACAATGTCTACCGAGGCCAGCGCCGGAGGACGAAGTAGTATTTGAGGACCTACCGTAGGGGTAGGATTGTTGTGTTAAGCTCGTCATCGGAGTATTAGCCTTTGGTAAGGTACATGCTTACTCATGGCGAGGGCCAAGGTAGTTCAGGGCACCCTCACCGTTGATGGTGGGAGCCTGCTAGTGCGTCCTAGGTGGTAAGCTGAGAGCTTTCATGTAGTTTTGAGTGGGGGCGGGTTGTGCTAGTTAGCTCCGAGAGCCTCTTTTTCTTTTACTGTTGGTGTATTTTTAGTTTTTTATTTTACATAGTGTGTATATATATGTACAGTGCCTTGCTGATGGGGCTACAGTACGCATGATATCTATATATCTTTTGTTATGTTGTTGCGCTTTTACTCTGATAGTTTTTCTATGCTTGCCGTTGTTGCTTGTTTGCTTCCGCAATGCTGTTTGAATACCACGCTATCGCTTTATATATGGCTAGGCATATTTAATAATAATAGGAGCTTGGAACTAATGGGATTATCCTTCTGAGAAAGGAAGGTCGTCTCAATCAATAACTTGTCATAAAACACATCCAAATTCACCAATTAAAGAGCATACCATGTGATGCTACAACTTGAATGCAACATTGTGATTACCACAATCATTATGCTTGACATTATGGTTCCCAAAACCAATGTCATTCCCATAATCAGTAAGGCTTATGAGCTCATATCCCTGTAATAGCGTCCCACTGCCTTCCCCTTCCCAGAAGGAGTCAGAGCAGTTCAATCCTAAATTGGACTGTGGTAATGAGTTTCTCTTAATAGAAACATTGTTAGAGTTATAAATGCCGCATTCTAGTTTTGAGATATTGGACCTGACCAACTCAGTGTTTGATTTATGGTGTATGTGTAGATTTATGGATACTAATCGGCATTGGGTGAATGATGCACTTGCAACAGCTTTGGATCGTACGGCCAGAGTGATGCGAGAGCATAAGAAGGCTCTCCATTGAATGAGGGAAAATGGGGGCGAACTCGCTGCTGGAGGGTTAGCACCCTAGGACCCTCAATATGTGGGGTTATCGAAGTTTGGAAGAATAATCCACCATCTTTTCGAGGCAGCTCAGATCCTGTGGAAGATGAAGAATGGCTACAGAAGTTGGACAAAATATTAAAAGTAATGAGGTTTCCTAAGGCATAGAAAGTGGACTTTAACTTTTACATGCTACAATCTGATGCAGAGCACTGGTGGAAATGTGCTAGAGGTAGTTTGCTGGGTCAGGCAGTTCCTATCACTTGGAACATGTTTAAGTAAGTCTTTTTGGAGAAGTACTTTCCTAACAATGTTTGCTTTCAGAAGGAGACAAAGTTTCTTTAAATCTGTCAGGGAGAGATGACAATAGCTGAGTATGTGACTATGTTCGAGAGCTTGGAAAGGTTCTCCCGTTATCCGAGAGACAATCCTCAAGGTGACTAGAAGGCAATCAAATTCGAGCAGGGCTTGAAACCAGAGCTACAAAGTTTTATTGGTATGTTGGAGATTCGAGACTATCCCACTGTGGTGAACAAGTGTAGGGTGGCATACCAAAATATGCAAGCGTCGACGAGACAAAAGCCTAAAGAGAAGGTTGAATTTGATGGAAAGAAGTTTCACAACAGGAATGGTAAGATTCATAAGAATATGCGACGTATGCCCACAATCATTAAGGGTAAGCAGGTGCAAGGGGCTCAATTCGACAAAGGTGTAAAAGTGGAGTATATCCTCAACCAAGGCCACAGAACCAAGGGAGAGTCTTCACCATGCATCCAACGAGAACAAGTGAAGGAGTCAGATGGTTTGATACAAAGTATGGGTTTTATTAGAGATAAAAATATTATCATATTGTTTGATTCAAGACCGACACATTCCTTTATATCACTTGCATGTGTGAAAATTTGAAAGTGAAACAGGGAAACACAAGAAGGGGAGTTGAATTGTGTTTCTTAAACTTTTTGAAAAAACTTTCTCAAAAACGTTTTAAGCAAGCAGGATGTTTAACAATACACACAGAAAACAAGTTTTCGAAAGATGTTAAGAAACTTTGTTTTCAATCCCTAAGTTAGCAAAAACATAAACTTGAAAAGATTTAGGGAAAGAGAGATTCATGCAAAGATGTATCCTGGTTCACTCTTATAAATCGAAGAGCTACGTCCAGTCCCTTCTACCAGAAGGTTTTTTACTAAAACACTTAGTACCAACCACAAGTTGTTTCCTAGTCACTCCTGACTTTACAACTCCAAGTATTCTACACCTCTCCAGGCTCCAAGTATTCTTTTATAGACAAGCCTCTTTAGGCTCAACCAATCCTAAGATTTGAGAATAGTTTTGAGCCTTTTACAAACTCACTAAGTGTGAGGATATTACAAGGTTTAGCTCTTTGAATCTGTTTTTAACTTTACAAAGAAAGAATATGAAAGTTTATAGATCTTTGGCTAGAGAGTAGTGATAGCTCTTTTAATGAAAGTTGAATCGTGTATGAATTCTCTCTTGTGTGTTGTCTCTATCTTTTCTTCAAACGATGGTCTTTAAATAGTCTTGACTATCTTCCGGATATCAAACGGCAGAAAAAATGTCCGTTTAGACTCAATGAAATATCTGTTAGACACATGTCCATTTGCAAGTTGTCTTCTGTTCATAGCGGTCCTTTCTTTGTGTAAGCAGGGAGGCAAGTTTGATTTTTATAGAATAGCAGTGATAGCAGCTTGTAGCAGGTTATTCAAAGCAGACTGTCCTTTTCTTTTTGGCCGTCATGTTTTCTGATTTTCGTGGCTCGACGTGTACAACATTGTACCTTGTTTTGTCTTTATAGAAAGATATTTTTCTTTTGTGATCTTTTAAAGAATTTTGAAATATGTGCCACATCATCTGCCAAACAAAGAGATTGGACACACAATAAAATATGCTTGTGACTGCTGGACACAAGCCACTTATCCTTTAAAGAGAAGAGACTAAGGACCAGTAGGACGATCCATATAATCTTCTCTGGACACCGCTTTGTTTGAGAACCATTTTGTACCATTCGACGTAGCGAATGCTTTGAGCTTATAATGAACTTTATGTAACTTTGGACGCTAAAACTTAATGCTCATTGAGAATCCATCCGAGGTCAGAGACATAGAGAAGGTCTTTTGACCTTATGGATTAGTAACAACTGAACTTAAACTATTTTCATAAACATATAATAATTTTTTTAATCATTAAAACTTTGAGGGGTCATAAACCATACCTGTCTTGGTTCTAACAAAATTTTGGAGGTGCCTGTTTCTCGTTTACCTTTTGACTTGAGTGTTTCTATTCCTACGGAGGATAAACTGGTTACCTCCATTGCTTGTTCAATTTGTTCTCTTGTATACCGAGACGTGTCATATACTGTTGATCTTATTTGTCTGCCTCTGTCTGGGAATGTTTTTCTTGGTATGAATTGGTTGTCGTCTAATAATGTTGTCATTAATTGTTCTAGTATAACTATTTCTGTTGCTGCACAACCAATGTCTATTGATTTTTTTTGTGTCAAATCATTTTGTGTCTGTTATTTCTTGTCATAAGTGCTTAGTTTAGGGAGCTCAATGATACATACTCTTGTTTTCTACTAAAGTAGAGGCTGGAAATGATGTGGCGGCAATACATGTCATCTGTGAGTTTTAGGAAGTGTTTCCTAAGGAGGTCTCTAACTTACCTCCAAATAGGGAAGTGGAATTTAACATAGACATAGTGTTTGGGAGTGGATCAGTGTCAGTAGCACCTTATAGAATAGGGGTTCATTAGGCCTAGTGTGTCATTATAGGTAGCACCAGTGCTCTTAGTGAAAAGAAGGATCCTAGTATGTAATACCTTCTAAAAAAATGGCTTATTTAATTTTAAAATGGCATAAAGTATAAATATTAAAAATAAGGGACATGTTAAATTTGTTGAGCATATTATCATAATAGCATAATGTGAACACCTAATTTTGTCCTGTTAAAAATACATATAAATTAGTAATTTGGGTCAGAGAGCATCAAAGGCAGGTCCAATGGGCCTTGGGATAAAATGGATGAGAAATAATTACAATAACAAAAAGAAATAATAATAATAATAATAATAATAATAATAATAATAATAATAATAATAATAATAATAATAGAAAATATTATTTGCCCCAAATTGGTAAGTTTTCAAATAATGATCCTCATCAAATTGATTTAGTTATAATAAGATAAATTGATTTTTCCCTTTTTATTTTAAATTAAAATCTAAAATGAGATTAATTCCATAAATCCACTAATGGTAAGTTTTCAAATAAAAATGATTGATTTCAATTAAATTGATTCTGATTTAAATGATTGATTTAATTGAAATTAAAATAAAATCAACTACATAATTAGATAGACCTGAATGGTAAGTTTTCAAATAAAAAGGGATTGATTAATTTGATTATGATTGATACCAAAACAAAATTCCTTAACCTAATTGCTAACTATAAATGTAACACCTCGATTTTCGCTGCTTTCTAAGATCGGTAATTTATAGAAATAAGTTTATATTTTTTTCCGAGACTTAGAAAATGATTTTAGATAAACCAAAGTCATATTCATACTCTACATTATCGTAAAGAGTTATGGTTAAATTTTGGATTGAAAGTTCAGGCGGAGCCCGGTCTGTGTTTTCACTGACAGTAAGATTTTACTGATCAGGAAACCTAATTTTGACTCGTGAATGAAACAGTTAGGTTTTATATTTTATTTTCAACAATATTGGTTATTTTGAAAATTTTCAAAATAAATAAGTCGTTATACGTTATTCGAGCATAAAACCAAAATCCGGTGACCAACGGAGCTGAATACAGGATTTCTGGCACCCGCTAACGGATAAACATCAAGTCCCTTTCAATGATAACTCACCTAAGTGAGTCATGCATGTGACTCACCAAGGTAATGATGAGTTAGTAGAAGTAAAGACAATTATGCCCTTGACCTTTTATGTTATTTCCAATTTTGTCCCTAGGTAAAATGACTCTTTTATCCCTGGGAATTTATGACAATACCTTTATTGTTGGTGTAAGCCCTAGCGGCCAATCTATTTTGAATAGATCATCATTTGCATAATGACTTTGATCATATATATGATATATGAATAGGGCATGAATTTATTATGTTATTAGTATTTAACATAATAAAGTCTTTAGAATAGGCAGTTCATTTAATGGAACATCAAATGTGACTTGATCGTGAGGTCCTATTAAACTATAGAACACTATTCTTAAAGTATCCGTAGTCGAGTATTATTGTTAATTAGGACAACAATAATACATAGAGACTATTGTGTGAGTAGACTGATGACCACATCTCACGGGTCATGGATATGCGATATCAAGTCAACACACTGGTGCAAATATTAGGAGTAATATTTTTACTGGATTGACCCACTATGAGAACGCTGCATAATAGTTATGTAAGTGTCATGAGCGCTTCTCATGGTAACCAAAGTGAAGTAGTCCTTCGACTTGAAGTCACTACGATTCCTACATGTGGAGTTGTAGGCTTTAATGCTATCAAACGTCATTCGTAACATGATGATCATAAAGGTAGTTATTGGGCTTGCAATGAAACATGTTGAGGGATGTGAGTGATGTAAATAGGATTCCTCCCTCCTACATAACAGGAGTAATGTCATGGGTCTCTCGATAGAGTAAGACGTGAAATATGCATGGCCACGCGAAAATGGGCCAATATGTGATATTGGGCCCGTTTGTGATTACACGTCTTCTCGAAGATCGAGGAATATGTAATTGGACTTAACAAGGGTGACACATTTATGCCTTATATTCAGTTATGACATATGGACGAAGGGACATTTACTACACGGTTATTTTGGTTACCATAAGGTATATCGTATCACTGATATTCTCACTAATTGGGTAACAATGATGTGTTGCTAGATGCCGCTCATTGTTTATAATATTAAATGTGATTTAATATTATTGCCAATTTATTAAGAACCTATAGGGTCACACGCATAGAGCAAATAGTCGGAGAATGAATTAATTTATTAAATATGATTTAATAATATTAATTATAGATTGGGACTGTAGCACACAAGCCCAATAAGGTTAAGGTAAGTGGGTGACAGCTTATAATGCTGTGCATGTCACTTAAGCGCTAGGGAGCTTGCTGTGCATAACCGAACGGCCATCACACCTCCTTGGTAGGCGCACCCCATCCCTGCCGTCAGCTAGCACGACGTTTTCTCCAACGGTAATTTGTTCGCGTGGACTACGTAGAGGTGCTGTTCCATTGCAATACTGGTGGTAACGTTCATCCTCTATTAATTGAGAAGAATTGTTCTTCCCTTGCAGAGGTAAACACTACAATCATGAGTCATGACCATTCGCATGGATCTTTTGGTGGGAATTTTTCCGCTGCGTTTTGTTTTTTTTAAATACGCAAATTCCCAACATTTATGGCCCTGTGACTCACCAATGTCATCATTACCTCTAGAAAAATAGCAAGATATTTATAGACGAAATGACAATTATGTCCCTAGTCTTTTGTTAAATGACAATTTTGCCCCTAAGTGAATTTACTCTCTTGTCCCTAAATGAACAAAGTTTGGACCTTCTTACCCTTAGATCCCACGCCTAAAATAGGCCTCACTAACCCTCTCATTAGCTACAAACAACCAAGCTACTAGGTTATTAAGTTTTCAAGGATCAAAAGTGTGAAACTTTATTTTCTCTCAAGTGTTCTTCAAAGTTCTTAAGTGTTCTTCACTTTCTCTCAATTTTTCCACCAACCAAGAGGTAAACTCTCTTGACTCAAGTTAGTAAACTTGTTCCTTGCTTCATTGTCTTGACATCTATGTATTTTATTTCTCAAGTGATCCATAAGCAAATTTATGAAACACAACTTGCTTGATTCCTTGCAATATTTCATCATTCAAGAGGTAATCTCTTCTCTCTATGATCAATCATGATCTCTTCTTCATTCAATTGGTAAGATTATGCAATGAATCATCATCATCCACTTTCATGAAACTTTCTTCAAAAATCTCTAGAAAATCATAGAAAAATCCTAAGATCAAGAAGCCAATTTCTATGAACTCATCAAGACCTCTATGTTCATCATTCAAGAGCATGAATCAAACTAAAATTTCCTCCCTATTCCTGAATGAATGTCCGAAACCTCAACCTATTGGATTGGGTGAGTTTTGATTCAAATCTTTGACAAAAGATTAGTGATTATGTCTTCATCGTATTTAAGGATCATTAATCCAAGAGTTAGTAAAATTTCAACATCCATAGCCTAATTATTTAATGAATGTCGAACCTACATAATAGTGGATTAGCAAGTTTCTTTTCAAAGAATAACTTGTACCATGTTGTTTGGTGAAGGATTTGTTGAGTAGTTGTAGTTTGGTGATTCATGGAATATGCTGAGCTTCGGAGGATCGTTTCAGACCAAAGACCGAGAATACCACTTGGTAGCTTCACTTGATTTGATGGAGTTGGTGATTTGTGGTGTAGAGGGAAGTGTTGAAAGATCGAAGGAAAAGAACCTTACTTGACTTCAAGAGGTAAGGGGAGTTTGCCTGAGGGATTTTCCCGATAACTTTATGTTATCTGGGATTGGTCTGTGTAGTTCTGTTTGAGCTTCGTGTTGTGACACCCACTACCCCACATAAAATAAAATATAAATAAAATCATACATGTCTTTAAAAAAAATAATATAACAATTATAAATAAAAACAAATTCTCAAGGGTAATGTGCATCACATCATCTATAACTTAAACGAAGGAATCTGAAATAATCAAAATCCTTTAAAAACAAACTGCGGAAAACATAAATAATAAACATAACCCAAATCCCGATGTCACATATCAGAGTTGGTATACATATACCGATAATGCATTGGAATAAAACTAAACAACTGAATGTAAATCCTAACTACTACTACTAAGAGAGATCTCCACGGGATCACTCCTCGTCGGCATGCTCACCCTCCTCTGCACATGCAACATCACATGCACAAGAATAACAAAAGATAGGGGTGAGAAATATGATCATAAATATACGTAAACGGAATGGAATAGTAATTAAGATGACATACAACATACATCAATCAACACATGTATAATCAATATATATATCAAAAATGCATGACAATGCGAATGCAACATCACTACTTCGTATGCATGTGGCCAACAACTCTAACTCTGGAAAGACGATTAGGAGTACATGTCCGGTTATCAACGTGGATGTTATGCCAGACCATGGGTCATCCCCAAACACTCTCACTAATCCTAATAACGTATAGTGGCTAGTCAGGGTACTCAAGCTTATTCATTAGGTCACTCCGACAATAGGTAGCTAGCCCATGTCACCTGGAACTTCCACACCCAATGTACCCTCAAGGCCGGGATAACACCCATCGTGGCCTCCACTATCGTGATTCACTGTTTGCTTTCCACCCAACATATCAACTTCAACGTATGATGGGTGCAATGTTCATCAATATGCAAACACATGCCAACCATCCATCACCATAATCAATCACATTGATTATTAATTGTGACCATCCACGATGGTCATCAACAACATCACTAATAATAACTCATTGTTATCATTATTAACAGTATCTTCGTTATTATCTTTATTATTTCATTATGTTCTTCTCTAACTCGTTCTATTTTAAACCATGAGGTTACACTCTAGTGTTAAACAAGATCGAAGATCAAGTATTCTTAAGCTCCTAAGGGTAACCTGAAGTCCTTAGATCATAACAAGCCTACATAACACTATCCATCAAGCATAAGGGGTCAAAACTGCTCCTGGCATGTGAGAATCGATTTCCAATCTCTGGAATCGATTTCTCAAGTCTTCAAATCGATTTCCATTACATGGAAATCGATTTCAACATGCTCAAATCTATTTCCCCAATCGATTTTGAACAAGGAAAATCGATTCTAGAAATTGATTTCTACAAGGCCAAATCGATTTCCACACCTTGGAAATCGATTCTTGGAGGATTCAAATCGATTTCCATGTGCTGGAAATCGATTTCTGGGTGTCAGATCATGCAGCAACGGGTTTTCTCCGCTATCGGACCAATCTACATTCTCTAATTGACATATCATTCGACCCTAAGCTATTTATCACCAATTTGATTAATCCAACACTCATAAATCATAACCTAAGGGTTCTCAAACTAATCCTTAGTCATCAATCTCGCATTGCCTATTTATTTTCTCCCTATAACTATGTTCTGATAGCATAAGGTTAACAAAACACCATATCATGGCATAAAAAACATGCTCATCATCATCAATTCATCAACAATGATATAAATCATGAACTCATAGTTATAAACATGTTATAACATCAAATTATTCATCAATCAATACTCATATAGCCAGAAAACAACATAACAACATTCATAGGCATATGCAGGTATACATAGGGGTCATGGGTTAACCCCTTCATCTTAACCTATCCCAAAACCCACATATTCATGACCAATTTTCTCCTCCATACCTGGTATGACGATTCACAGCCTAAGGGAAAGAGAACAGAGCCAAGTTCTGCTATGGTTCCTTCTTACGGGTTCAGCACTTGATCACGATCGCAACACTGGAAAGCAGAGTCGATCTTTAAGTTAAGGATTGAAAGGGAAAACAAATCCAGGATTAGAAACTCACCTTGGTTTCTAACTTAGGAGATTAACTCTAGCAACAGGGATAGACTAGCCAAACAACGGCGTGTTCTTATCGAAGAACACCAAAACAGGATTCGTCCTTTTCAGTTTTCTAGAGCAAGAGATCAATGAGAGCTCTTAGGGATGAGAAGAGGAAACTAGTGAGTATAATGGGGTGTAGAAACTAGGTTTAGGTCATGCGCTATGCATATATAACTGTTAGGGACGTTTTAGTACGAATGGGCCGTACACAGCATAGCCCGATAACACAACCGCGTACACAAGCTCTGACAAGCATGGGAATCGATTCCACAACCATGGAAATTGATTTTCCAATGGCCAAATCGATTTTCTTACCAAAGAAATCGTTTTTTACCTTTAAGCAATCTATTTCCACTTTCTGGAAATCGATTTCTTCATCTGGAAATCGATTTCCCAAATCGATTTCTTCAGCTGGAAATCGATTTCTTCAGCAGAAAATCGATTTCCCCATCAGAAAACGTGTTTTTGGCCTCGACACCTGAATAAGACTTGTAGATAATTATCTAAGCTTTCCAACGCATCCAAGATCACCTCAATCGGATGTCTAGAACTCAAGATATGGCTAAAACCGTGAAACAGGTTACTTGGACTCGAATGGATCGATTATCCTAAAGGCTGAACTACTACAACTATGAACTTATGCATAAAAAACAAGCATAAAAAACATATGCAAACATCTATAATTAAGTATTAACACATATAGACATAGAAGTGAAAAGCAGGGTGTTACACGTGTGGTTGTAATAATGTTTCCATGCTTAGTATAATGTTTGTGATGATGCATGCTTGAATGGAAACATGTTTTCATGTATGTTGAAAACCATACTTTGATCTCAATATCAAGTAAGGATTTTTTTGCTTGTTTATAGTTGAATGATGTATGATTATTATTCATCATAATATTGTGATCATTTTGAGCTATTACTTGACAAGTTAGTGAAGCAAAATCTTCACATCCTTATGGCATAGTAATCGGCCATGACCACTACAAAAGGAAGAACATGAGTTTGTTCTTGAACTTCAATGTTTTTGAAAGTTATAAAGTTTTTTAGTAACTTGTATTTTCAAAAATGAACAAGAAGTGATTTTGATCCAAAGAATCAATTCGAGTTCGGCCTTAAAGCGGGTTTAACTAAGGTGAAATTATGTTTTACTTTAGTCACAGCTATTCAATTAAATAAGTGCTTTAAAAATAAAAGGATGAAAGTGATTTCATGAAAGTAAAATTAATATGAAGTTACCTTAGGTTTTGTAAGATGTCACATTCTTTTTAAAAACCAAGTTAACATTCGATCTTCAAAGTATAAAGAAGACTTTGTCCTAAAGTTTAGATTTAAATGAATCCTAGCTCGAAAACTAAATGAAATTCCATTTTCTTTTCTGCTAACTTAGATCACGATTTCACACTAAGTTAGTAAGGAAAAACCCTTTTCAAATTGGTTAAGGTACTTTACTTCAAGCAAGTAACCAAGTTCTTTTAAATCAAATGAGTTTTCAATTAGAAAGGTTTTGGTTTGCAAGTCTTAAAATGAGAGTTTTCAACTCAAATCGTAAAGTTTTACGCATGAAAAACCTAAGTTAAGTAATTAACATAGAACAAAAGAAAAGAGATAATTAAGTATAGTATATGGTGGAACAAGACCATGCACTATACCATTGATGATTTAGTTTATCAATGAATTCATAAGACTTAAGTGAATCAATCCTCTTTTCATTACTTGAAACTTAAGGAATTAATATCTTAGAAAGGATCAAAGACTTATCTAAGAGAATTCTCAATCCTTCTTCATAACACTTAGGACTTGAGATGTAATTCATAAGACACAAACACAAACATGAAATGTTTTGGGTTTTGAAACAGTAGTTCAATAACGGACCGGTGGTCCAGATCCAAGAAAGTCGTTCAATTATTTCAGTCTTGTGATGACTCGATCCCGGAGGGATCACGAGATTTATCCGATGGATAAAAGACGTTAATACACTTAAAAATCATGTAAAAACTATTAATGAGAAGGTTTCTAGGGAATCATGAGGTGTATTCAGTGAATAAATATAAACACTTGATATCTGTGTAAGCCTTGTAACGGTAACATTCCTGTGGAATGATGAGATTTATCCGGTGGATAAATGTTTTATAATATAAAGACACGTATAGTTCCTAAGGAAGAGAACCTTAGTGAACCTTGAGGTTTATCCGGTGGATAGACATTGCTTTATCACATCTGCCTTGTGTAAGTATTGGCATTTCATTGCATAAGTTTGTAAGGCCTTGAGCCTAGGAGTTGAGCTTATACCTAGATGCTGGTACAAATCTTACGATGACGATCTTAAATTGTCGTTGGAGGTATCAAGGTTGGAAAGGCTGACATGAGACCAGTTGGTGATTCTTCTATATCGTGGCGACTCCGATCAATACACTGATATCCTCTACTAGATGTCGTACTTTTCATGTTTGGTCGAGAGTGTTTCCGTAAAGCCAAATACGTGCACGTTACCTTTGTTGTAGCATCTTGCCCATGGCTGGCAATAACCGGAACATGTCTTCCCATTCACTTTGTAACGCCCTCTCTATGCCACATACTCGAACTCGATTACGGAAAACATAAACAAAATGAAAACGCTGGTTGCTTTTGGAAAATACTTTAATTAATTAACTACATTCGAAAACGTGGGTCAAAAAAAAAAAAAATCTTCATACATCAAGTAATCCCAACTCAAGGCAAAGGAATAATCCTTATAACACACATCAACGTTCAATATCCATAACAACATAGTCATGATGTAATTATGCGGAAGCATATAAGTTTCTTAGAAATATAGTTTAAGCTCATACAATAAGTTCATGTCTAGCATATCATATTACAGACTTAAAAACATATGTTCAACATACATGCAGCAGATAAAATAGGACTGCCTCAAAAAGTAAAACTCCTATGCTGGTCGGGCTAAAAGTAGCCATTGGGAATAACCCCAAAGTCAGCTCCGATTCTTAGAGGAATCCGGAGGGATCCTTCCTTTATATTCCTTCAAAAGACTCCATCGTCTGAGTCCTCCCGTGTCCGCGGGGACTTCTGAGCATCATCTGTACATGTATCCAAAAACATAATAGAGTGTCCAACATGTACATGCAAAGTCAGATACTCATTTTACAAGTTTATCACGATAGCCGCACAAGAGACAAACAACAGATACATCGATATATAAATACAGTTATAATAACAGATATTCATATAACATAATATCTCAAACACTATCATGAGTTGTAATAATGCATGAGACTCCAATATCATCTTTCTAATTCATGTTCTCCGGAGATTCCTACTTCCCTTCATCGAGCGATAGGCCGCAAATACTCCCGTAACACAATTGTCCTCATGAGTCGGCCTTGCAATTTAGGTCTGAATTCCAATTGTTCCGGGGTACCACATCACAACCATATCATGAATAGTCCAGTATCTGATTGAGTTCATCAGTGTTGGGCATAGGGTCGCGATGCCTCCGGCCACTTGTGGAGTTTCGAACACAGAATGCCCCTATAGACCTAGTGGTCTTAATTGGCTCATATTCTCAACTACTTGAGTTTTAGCTCGTTTTCAAATGGCACGTCTGCCGTTTCATGCATGTACACAGAAAGTTTCTGTTTTCTTTTTCGTTCATTCTTTCATGTCGACGCATATATCACACGACTCGTTTTAAAGGACATAAAGGCCATTCATTCAAAACACAGGACACGAAATCCGAATGCTCAATTTCACAAAACACTAGCCCGACGTCTCGGTCACTAGGTTTGCGTACTTCTTAAGGTGAAAAAGGAAATCACCGCTTTTCTCTCGGTCTTATTTTCACAAAACAGTTTTTGGTTCATTATCCTGAACTAAAACATTTTCCAGGAAAACTCTTATTCTTTGCAAATTTGTTTTTCTAAAGATTCGTATTTCTTAAAAACGTTTTTCTAAAAGAAATTTCACTTTGAACCGACTTTACTTAAAAGGCTTTTACCTCCAAAGAGATCTAATATTTTAAAAAAGATGTTTTCTTTCCTTGATAACATTTCTCAAAACTTTCCTTTGACTTCAAAATTCATTTTCAAAACTCTGATTTCGATTTCCGATTATTTTGATCTTCTTTATCGAGCCATAGCCAGTGCTAAGCTCTTAACCAGTCCAGGATATATATATATATATATATATATATATATATATATATATATATATATATATATATATATACACCAATCTCAATTCAACAATAACAATATTTCAAGTCAAGGCATCCATGCCACAATTCACATTCAAATAACCAATCATATACAACACATAGCTCGCAACCAATCCAGGATATATATATATATATATATATATATATATATATATATATATATATATATATATATATATATATATATCAATTCAACAATAACACTTCTAATAATCAAAACACCATGAGACTATCAAACTTATTATGATGTAACTCCCTTTACCTCTTTAGGGTTCTAAGTCGACTCCCGAATTGTTTTCGATTCCGGTTCCGTTTTCGTCCGTGTCGTCTAACACAATCAACCACAATTCAATTCTCAACAACAATCAATACACAATAACTACATAAAAACATAAATTCTTTACCCCAAAATTGGTCTAAGGTTTGGCCAAAATTTTGAAAAAAGGCTAGGGGTTTCATTTGGTTCCAATCTTTTGGATGGTTGGTTCTTAAGCATAGTTATCACTAGATTAAGTCGTATTATTCAAAAATTTGAAACAAAACTCATGGTTCTCCATGCTCTAAGTTTCGGCCATGAAGAGGAAAAAGGGTTAGAAATTGATTTGGTTTTCCAATCATTTGGATTCAAAGATCAAAGGAAAGGAAATGATGGAATCAAGTGTTATAGAACAAAAATTGAAGAAATCCACTTTTCCCCAATTTTCTAGGGTTCGGCCACTCTAAGTAAAATAGGCTAGGATGAGTGTTTGATCACATACTCTTGGATAGAGGTAGAAGGTGATGAAACTAGCTCAAAGAAACTGGTTTCACATTAAAAGGATTTTTCTACAATTTTCTAGGAATTTTTGAAATTTGGCTCATGTAGTTGGAACCCATGGAATCACGGATTTCAAACTTGAAATAGGAAAATATTCATGAGGTTTAAAGATCATAGAAGTGATCTTACCTCTTGAATGATAAAGATTGGCCAAGAATCACACTTTTTCCTCACAAAACTCATGCTTTCTCTTAAGGAAAAATGGAAGAACTTCAAGGAAGAAGATGAAGTGAGAAGAAAGAAATGGTGAAGCTCTCTTTGGGCTGGCCTTATGCGTGAGAAAGAGGGGACAAGTGTCCAAAAGTTGGTCACTTAAGGGCATTTTAGTCTTTTCCTTCAAGGACTAAAATGTCATTTTGGAAAAGCTCAGGGGTATTTTGGTCTTTTTGCTTCCAGATATTTTCAAGCGTCATCATGACACTGGCATGCTTTCCCATGTGATGTGACTTGATATGACTTCAATATTATCCGTTAGCAGGTCCCGTTAAATCCGTATTCAGCTCCTTTCTTCACCCGAGTGAAGATTTCGTCCGAATAAAGCGTAGGAACTGATTTTTTTCAAATTTAACAAAAAGGTAGAAAATTCGATTCTAAGACTAACTATTTCGTTCACAGGTCAAACTGAGGTCTCCTGAGCAGCAAAATCTTACTGTCAGTGAAAAAATGCAGACCGGGCTCCATTTGAGTTTTCAGCTCAAAATTTAATTGTAGCTTCGCACGATAGCTTTGAGCATGAATATGGCCTCGGTTTATTTTATTTCATTCTCTAAAACGCCGAATAAAATATAAACTTAATTATTCACTTATTGATGTCTAAAGGTGGTGAAAATCGGGGTGTTACATTACTACCCCTCTAAAAAAAAAATTCGTGCTCGAAATTATGTACCTTGAAAAAGATCGGGATATTGTAGTCTCATCTTGTTCTCGAGATTCCACGTCGTGTCTCCAGTCGCTTCATTCCAAACAACCTTGACCAAGGGGACTTGTTTGCCCCTGAGTTGCTTGACCTTCTTATCATCGATTCACACAGGTGATGTCTCATAAGACAAGTTTTCTCGTAAATGTACTATATCGGGTTCAATTACATGCGAAGAATCAGGAATATACTTTCAAATTTGTGAGACATGAAAAACATTATGAATGTTGGAGAGAAAAGGTGGTAAGGCAATCTGGTAAGCTACTGGACCATTATGTCGAAGAATTTGGTAGGGTCCAATGAATTTGGGAGTGAGTTTTCTGGACTTTATAGCTCTACCTACCCTAGTCGTGGGTGTGACTCTCAGAAACACGTGTTCACCTTCTTGAAACTCGAGGGGTCGTCTTCGTTTATCGGACTAGCTCTTCTGGTTGCTCTGTGCCGTCTTCATAGTTTCACGGATTTGCTTAATCTTTTCCGTTGTTTGTTGCACAAGTTCGGGGCCTACGATCATATTTTCTCCATCCTGATACCAACACAACGGTATCTGGCACTTTTGTCCATACAAGGCCTCATAGGGTGCCATCCTTATGCTAGAATGACAGCTGTTGTTGTATGTGAATTCAATAAGAGGCAACAGATCATCCCAACTCCCACCATGCTCTAGAACACAAGCTCTCAGCAAATCTTCCAAGGATTGTATCGTCTTCTTCGTCTGTCCATCGGTTTGAGGGTGATAGGCTAAACTCAGTCTCAACCTTGTTCTTAAAGCTTGATGTAGACTTTGCCAAAAATGTGAAGTAAACTTTGGGCCCCTATCAGAGACTATGCTTGACGGCACTCCATGTAGTCTGATTACTTCTCTGATATACAGCTCGGTTAACTTCTCCACTGAGTAGTTGATCTTAATAGGTAAGAAGTGTGCTGATTTCGTTAACCTATCAACGATCACCCAGATTGAATCAAAACTCTTATAAGTCCTCGGTAAACCTACAACGAAATCCATTGAGATGCTCTCCCATTTCCATTTGGGTACATCCAAGGATTGAAGCATTCCACCAGGTTGTTGATGTTCTACCTTTGCTTTCTGACAGGTCAAACACGATGCTACGTACTCAACCACTTGCTTCTTCATTCCTGGCCACCAAAACTTCTACTTCAGATCTTGATAGATCTTGGTTGATCCAGGGTGAATGCTCAACTTGCTCTTATGTTCTTCTTCCAGAATCATTTTCCGCATGTCTGGGTTGCTAGGCGCACAAACCCATCCATTGCATCTCAAGATGCCATCAGTTCCCAAGCTGAACTCTGCAGCCTTCTCTTGTCCAAGTAACTCCTTTTTCTCTTGGAAGTACTCATCGGTTTCTTGCTGTTTGCAGATCGTCTCCATCAGCCCACTAGATACCTTGGTCATTCCCAAAGAAATCTTCTCGTGGTTCACTTCCATAACCAGATTGAGATCACGAAACTGCTCTATCAACTCTAACTCCTTAACAATCATTGCAGAGATATGCAGGGTCTTCCGACTCAGAGCGTCTGCAACGACATTTGCTTTTCCAGGGTGGTATAGCAGAGTGAAGTCATAGTCTTTGAGAAATTCCATCCAACGTCTCTGCCTCATGTTAAGTTCCTTCTAGTCGAACAGGTATTTCAAACTCTTGTGGTCACTAAATACATCAAACTTGGATCCATACAAGTAGTGTCTCCAGATCTTCAGTGCAAAAACCACAACAGCTAGCTCTAAGTCATGTGTAGGGTAATTCCTCTCATGAGTTTTCAACTGGCACGAGGTATAAGATACAACCTTCTGGTGTTTCATAAGTACACATCCTAAACCCTGATGCGAAGCATCACAATAACACCTCATATGGTTCGTCCGATTTAGGTAACACTAATACTGGTGAGGTTGTCAAATGGTCCTTCATCGTTTGGAAACTTTCCTCACATTTCTCAGTCCACGTAAACGGTTGGTCCTTCCTCATAAGTTGAATCAGCAGCGCAACAATCTTTGAGAATCCTTCGATGAATCTTCTGTAATAACCAGTCAAACCAACGAAACTACGAATTTCTGTCACAGTCTTGGGTCTCTCCCATAACAATATTGCCTCCACTTTTGTAGGGTCAACGACAATTCCTTCCTTTGTAATCACGTGCCCAAAGAATTTTACTTCATCCAACCAAAATTCATACTTAGACAATTTTGCATACAACTTCTCCTTGTGAAGAATCTGTGAGACTTGTCGCAAGTGTTCCTCATGCTCCTCATGATTCTTAGAGTAGATAAGTATATCATCGTGAACACGACAACGAACTTATCCAGAAACAGATGGAAAATCCAATTCATGTAGTCCATGAAGATAGCAGGTGTATTCATCACTCCAAAAGGCATCACGAGGTACTCATAGTGACCATGTGATAAGTAAGGATGGAATCCCAGTGGATCCTGTGAAAGTTTAGGCTTTAGTGAGTTGGGAAAGCCCTACGTCTGTAAGCGAGGTGAGAAGCTTTCTTGGTTAAGCGAGCTACTATTGGTGGTTCATCGAGGATTCTCTAAAATTGTGTTACCTATGATGCAGTTGACGAGAAAGGGGAAGACGTTTGAGTGGCCAGAGGCTTGCGAGCAAAGTTTCCAGGAGCTGAAGAGAAGACTGACAACATCACCTGTGTTGGTGCTACCAGATCTTTTAAGACGATTTGATGTATACTGTGATGTATCTTATCAAGGCTTGGGATGTGTGCTCATGCAAGAAAGAAAAGTGGTGGCTTATGCCTCCAGGCAGTCGAGATTACATGAGTGGAACTACCCAACACATGATCTAGAATTGGCTGCGATAGTATTTGCATTGAAGATATGGAGACACTATCTTTATGGTGCTAAATTCAGTGTGTTTAGCGACCATAAGAGCCTGAAGTATTTGTTCAATCGGAGAGAGTTGAACATGAGGTAGCGAAGATGGATGGAATTCATAAAGGACTATGAATTCGACCTGCAATACCATCCAGGTAAGGAGAATGTAGTAGCGGATGCCCTTAGTAGGAAATCCCTACATGTATCTGCCATGATGGTAAAGGAGCTAGAGCTGTTAGAGGCATTTAGAGATCTGAATCTGGAAGCAGAAATCGTCGAGGATAAGCTGAATCTGGGGATGGTTAGAGTAACTAGCGATTTCCTGAATCTTTTATGGAAGAAGCAAGCTGAGGATAAGTACCTCAAGGGCGTGAATCAGTTAATAGAGGAAGGTAAGACTTCAGAATTCAGAAGGGGTATTGATGGTCTGCTTAGGTATGGTGATCGGTTTTGTGTGCCAATGGATAGCGAAGTTAAGAATATGATCTTGGAGGAAGCACACAAGAGCAAGCTGAGCTTTCATCCGGGGGCTACTAAGATGTATCGGGAATTGACGAAACTATTCTGGTGGCCGGGGATGAAGAAAGAGGCGGCGGTGTACGTCCTAACCTGTTTGGTGTGTCAAAAAGTGAAGATTGAACTCCAAAAGGCAGCAGGGTTGTTGTAATCGCTGGACGTCCTAGAATGAAAGTGGGATAGCATTGCCATGGACTTTGTTTCTGGGTTGTCGAGAACTCCGAAAAGGTTTAATGCAGTCTGGGTAATCATTGATAGGTTAACGAAGTGTGCTCACTTCTTACCTATCGACCAGAGTTACACTCTGGAGCGATTGACTCAGATTTACGTCAAGGGGGTTGTGAGGCTGCATGGGGTACCTTCAAGCATCGTTTCAGATCGTGATCCAAGGTTTACCGCAAGGTTTTGGAGGAGCTTACATAGTGCAATGGGAACTAAGCTAAGTATGAGTTCTGCTTATCATCCTCAAACGGATGGTCAGCCTGAACGAACAATTCAATCATTGGAGGACCTATTAAGAGCGTATGTGTTGGAGAACATGGGAAGTTGGGACAAGTTCCTTCCATTGATCGAGTTTAATTATAACAACAATTTCCATTCAAATATTGGCATGGCACCATACGAGGCACTGTATGGACGTAAGTGCAGGACTCCGTTGTACTGGTTTGAGACAGGAGAAAGTCAGCTGTTAGGTCTGGAGCTGGTATAGCAAACGACGGAACAAGTCCGTAAGATACGGGAAAAGATGAAGGCCACAAGGGATAGGCATAAGAGCTATGCCGACAAGAGGAGAAGACCCTTAGAATTTCAAGAGGGCGACCATGTCTTCATGAGAGTCACCCCAAGAGCTGGAGTGGGCAGGGCAATCAAAAACAGAAAGCTAACACCTATATTCATAGGACCGTTTCAGATTCTTCGACAAATCGTTCCTGTAACCTATCAGATAGCTTTGCCACCAAATCTATCAAAACTTCACAACGTCTTTCATGTCTCTCAACTCAAAAAGTACCACCTTGATCCATCACACGTGTTAGAGCCCAAATCAATCCAACTGAAAGGGAACCTTGAGTACAAGGCTTCACCTGTTCAGATCGTGGATAGAAGGATTACGGAACTGCACAGCAAGCACATTTCGTTAGTCAGAGTGAAGTGGAACCCAGTAACTGGTGATTCAACGTGGGAGCGTGAAGCTGAGATGCGCCTGAGTCATCCTTATCTGTTTTCAGGTATGCGACGAAAATTTCGGGGATGAAATTTTTTGTAAGGGGGTGGTAATATAACATCCTGATTTTCTGTAACTCTAATCGAGATGGTTAATCTCGATTAGGGCTTTGGATGATTGTGTAAATTGTTTTGTGTTAGTTTAAGGCCTAGTTGGGAGCTCAGGAATAGGCTTGAATAAGGTTGGTAGTACCTAAGGTGTTAAACGAGAAACTGTAGAAGTCAGAAGTTTGGAAGGTTCTTCCCTAGCATGCCAATGCTCAAGCGTTGGCATATTGCACGCTCAAGCATGCTGAGTACGTTTGCCAGCTGGTGTGCTTTCTGACACGTGTGCTTCACGTGTCAGGCCAGGGTGAAGGCGGAGTGGACGAGGTTCCATGCTCAAGTGTCCTAGTTCGCAACGCTTTAGCGTTCTCAGCAGGATCACATAAGTGAAGGTTTTCACTTTCCTCTTCACTTGGTCATTTCTCACATCAATCGAGCTGCCGGAACGCGATTCTGACTATATGGTTGTGATTGCAGCAAAGCTATCTATGAATTTGATGGATTCGTTTCTCGATTCGCCAAAGGTAAACTCAAATCCCTAACACACGTTCTTCGTGGTTCTTCAAGTCTTTACCTTTCTCTCTCGATCTTTGAGCTTGCCCTAGGGCTAACACTATTGCATGTGTGTTGTGCTCGTGATTAGGGCAAAGTTCGTACTCGTGGTTGCTCGTGGATTGGAGCTCAAGGCCGCGGCTATTGGAGGAGCTTCAAGCTATTTGTGGCTGCATGGGAGAACGTGTCTGCGTTCGTGGTGACTTTCACACCAGTTGTTCAGGTGGGGAGAAAGAGGACTACTGTCGTCGGGAAGACAAGAGTAGACTCTTGCTCCTTTAAGTTGATCCAACAGATCATCTATTCTAGGGAGTGGGTACTTATTTTTGATAGTCACCTTGTTGAGTTGTCTGTAATCTACACAGAGTATCATGCTCCCATCCTTTTTCCTAACCAACAGTACTGGTGCGCCCCACAGGGATGCACTCGGTCTGATAAACTTCTTAGCCAACAAGTCTTCTATTTAGGCTTTGAGTTCCTTTAACTCTAGGGGTGACATCCTATAAGGTGTTATAAATATTGGTCCCGTGCCAGGAACCAAATCTATGAAAAACTCAACTTCCCTCTCCGGTGGTAAGGAAACCACATCTTCCGGAAATACATCTTTGAATTCATTTACCACGGGGATAGATGCTACATCATTACTTGCCTTAGAACTTGAGGAGAATGAACTGATGAAACCTGGGCCCCCACTTTCTAGGCATTGAATTGGGTGTGACTCACTAACCACTGAAAAGGAAGTTGAATCATTATAGTCCAGGTTGGTGGAAGGGAAGGTAATGGTTTTGTCTTGGCAGTTTAGTCTGACCTGATTAGCGGAGAGCCAATCCATCCCTAGGATCACGTCTAGACCACTTAAGGGTAAACAAATTAAGTCAATATGGAACAATTTATTTAAAATCACAAGGGGGCACTTCTCACAGACTAAGGAAGTTTCTATGTTACCTTCCACTGGGGTAGCCACAACTAAGGGACATGGCAATGAAGATAAGTACAAATTTAGACGCAAGGCACACTCACATGAAATAAAAGAGTGAGTGGCACCAGAATAAAAAAGTACAACAAAAGGTTCTTGATTAAGAAAACACGTACCGGTAATCAAGCTGTCTGCACCTTTAGCCTTCTTACAACTGAGTGTGAAGACCCTTCCTTTAGTTGGCTGTTCTGAAATAACCACTCCTTTTTGTTTTCGAGCTGGGCAGTTGGGAGACACATGTCCAGCCTGTCCATAGTGATAACACACATTCTGACCCATGCGGCATTCTCCTCTATGATTTCTGCCACACTTTGCACATCCTGTTCCCTTGGGCAGCTCTGAAACTTGCACTTGTTTTCCTTTTCCAAGACTTCCCTTTACCCTCAACTGTTGAGAATGTTTGTCTTCCTCCTTTTTCTTTTGCCACTTTTATTGACGGTCCTCTTGCATACTTATAAGGTTGGCTTCAGCAATTTGACATTTTTCCACCAACGTGGTATACTCAGTTATTCCCAGTTGTCCAATATAACATCTGATCTCAGGTCGCAACCCCAATTCATATTGGGTTACCTTCCACTCCTCGTCTGGGGCATATCTCAAGTGTGGGGAGTACTTAGCCAACTCTTGAAACTTAGATGTGTACTCAGCAACGGACATATCACCTTGCACCAGGCGAGTAAACTCTAACTCTTTTTGCTTCCTCACAATTCTAGGAAAATACTTCCCAAGAAAAACAGTTTGGAAGTTTTCCCATGTCAAAGGTGTTCCAGTTGATAACATTCGCTCTCTTGCACCTCTCCACCAACTTTCTGCTTCTCCCTTCAAATAATGAGTGGCAAAAATAGTCTTTTGTTCTTCAGTGCATACCACCACATTAAAAATCTTTTCCATTTCCCTTAACCAATATTGTGCTTATGCAGGATCCAGTCCTCCAGCAAAAGGTGGCGGTTACTGTGATTGGGATCTTTAGGAGGTTGTGCTAGACCTGCTCCAAAATTTCCAAGTCCCCCTTGAGCCAACTGATTAATAAGATGAGTGGTGGCATTGGCTTGCTCTCTCATGGCATTTACCATAGCCATCCAATCAGCGTTACCAGGTCCGGGTTGATACTCATGAGATTGATTCAAAGCTGGTCTACCACGGCCTCTTCTTCCAGCTCCACGTTCCATTGTCTGCTTACAATGTATAAAACATTAAGTTGATCAGGCTTAATACTTTATATCAAAGTAATAAGATTGTGGAAAATGAAACCAAAAGTAAGAAGTAACTAAACTAATTATTCACAACCCAATTGGATTGAAATGCTCTGATACCATAAATGTAATACCCTATGTCACATTGCTATGTAAGGCATAAAGTATCACATGAAGATTAGACATAAGTAGATGACAACAGAGTGGCGGAAGCCATAAGTCTCTAGTTTGTACAAAATTATGTCCATAATACTCTAAATAAAAGAAACTGAATTTTGAACTAAGGCATTAACCAGATAATAATAATACATACTAAATCTGGCTTATACAAGAAATTTTACAAAATCCTCAATGCCTGCAGTCCTTAGGGTACAGTGATGCACTACTCTTTCTAATCTGAAATAACAAATATGAGTAGTGAGATAACCAATCTCAATGAATTTCCTACAAAACCTCAGTTTCATAAATACTCATAAGTAGATTAACAATAACATCAATACATAAAATGAGAGTATACTTTATATACTTGGACATCCCTTGGGTTTTTGTCAATGAAAAACGTCGCCGCTCCTTGTACTCTATGGTACTTAAAGGAACCAGCTCTATACTTGTAAGGCAGGACATACGTCTATGACCACAAGCGGCGTCCCACTTGTTTGCACTTACCTGCTTGCCTTCCTAACTAAAAGGACTTCTGTGATTGCCTTCCAAACGGGAAGGACTCGATACTCGACATCTAAAATGTCTCTGACATCCATTCTAATTCGAATCATATCAGATAGAGGATGGTTGTCATTATTGGATGCCATGCTGTAGTTTACTTTTATGCATTATTGTTACACTACAAAACATTTTAAAACCACCCAAATAACCTTCAAACAAGTGTTTATCAAGAATTAAAACACTAATAGTACTTGCAGAAATTTTCAGTTTTCAGCCAACTTCTATGAATTTATTAAAATACCAAACGATGTCGGATTTAGAAAAACGACCCCTCTATGGAAAGATTAACATGTCTAGTTTATTAATAAAATTTTACTTTTGAAAAGAAACTGCCCAAAAAGTACAGTATTAACCAAAAAGTTACTGCATTCGAAAAATAGGACAGCAACTGTCCTCTGACTTGTAACAGGTTTTTCTTTATCAATACTCAATGAAAAACAGAAAAATAAGTGCCTAAACTGTAGCGAATCGAGTCTAGTTTACAAAAAAATAAGAACGATACCATACAGAGTCCCATAGAAATAGTTATAAGTATGATACTGGACATATGTCTATACGGGTTTCTGGCCAGCAACTTCATTTGGGACTTTTCACAAACAAAACACATGCATGCAAATTTAAACAATTTACAACATCAATCTACACTCATTAATCCATATAATCAACATGCAGATATGAAATCAAACAATAAAAAACAAGAATCAAAATTCCTAAGCTTGGATTTATGATACCAAGCACAAAACTAAGGAAACTCACATAAATAAAGGACGGAGCTAGTGCAGTGGAGGTTGAGTTCCTTAGAATTCCCTCCCTAATCTGACTTTGCTCCTCCTTGCTCTCAAGTGTGGCTGCTCCAAACTCACTTCATAGAGAAAATTGATGTTTGTTCATGTTGATTTTGGAAGAAAACAAAAGAAGAAAAGAGGAGGTGATGGTGTGGGTGTTAGGGTTGAGATGAATAGAGGGAGTTTGATGCAATATGAAACAAGAAGGAGAGTCTCTCCTTCCCTCCTTGGTCTGGCCGAAAGTGTGAGGGGGAGGGCGTTAAGTGGAGAAAAAATTTATTTAACTACTAGGGCTAGCTAGACTTCCTTGATAGGCATTGGTCACTTGTAAAAAAAAAAAAAAAATACTATGATTTAAATTAAGGAGTGTACTAATCATATTTATGAATAGAATGAGAGCGAATATGATTGTTCTTGTAATGAAAATAAATCTAAGAGAGGGTCTAGAGTACTACTAATTAACCCAATGCATTTGGTATATGGATATATAAGAAAATTTATTACTTCACTAATCATCCAAATATAGATTATACATTTATGCATATATATATATATATATATATATATATATATATATATATATATATATATATATATATTTATATTTACACGGATTCAAAACAGCCAAGATAAAGTCTTAGAAGCTAGAATTCCCTTGAGAAAGGATATTACAATCTCCACTGAGGGTGAAGGCTCTCCCACTTGCTTTCAGTCGATTGGCCTGAGAAGTCTGACTCTTGGTAGCACTTTGTGGCTCTGACTTTGTTCCTCCACCACAATCACGGCTGATGTGGCCAGACTTCCCACACTTGAAGCAGATGACATCAGCTTCCTTGTACTCGGGAGTGAAGTGACCCTTTCCACACTTGCCACCCTTGATAGGCCTAGGGGCAGAAAATCTTCTGTCACTGGTTAACCTCCTAGCATACTGTGGCTTCTGGATGACTTGCTTGAAATCATGGCTTACCGGCGCCAGATGTCGTTCTTCTTTATCTTGTTGAGTCGTCTTCTCGTTACCTTATAAACTAGAACTCTTGCGGTGTGCAACTATGGATTTGTAGGCGTCTTCAAAGATCCTACACTTGTTCACAAGAACTGGAAAGACTCGAATTTCCTGGTAGCTGATGGCTTGCTTGATATCTGGGCGCAGACCATCTTCAAATTTCACACACTTGGACGGGTCATCGTTCACATACTGATAAAGCGTGTAGTAACGTGCAAGCTCCTCGAACCTCGTAGCATACTCTCCAATGGACATATTCTCCTACTTCAGAGCCAGAACTCCATCTCCTTCTTGTCACGGATGTTGGCCGGAATGTACTTCCCCAAGAACATCTCCTTGAAGGCAACCCAAGTGACTGCGGTGCCTGCAGCTTCCATGCACTGGTGGCAGTTCTCCCACCAGTTCCCAGCTCCCTCAACTAGCATGAAAGTCCCAAAAGTGACCTTCTTAGCATCAGTGCATGCCATAGCACGAAAGATCTTTTCGAGCTCGTGGATCCATATAAGAGCATCTTCAGGGCCATAAGCTCCTTTGAACGAAGGCGGCTTGTTCCTCTGAAACTTGTCCAGACCTTAAAACTCAGCGGCTCCTTTATGATGATTCTGACTCTAGCTGTTGTTCTGAGCAATGGCATTAGCCAATAGCGTCAGAGCATCAACAATCGCGCAATCATTCCTACCAGCCATAACCTCCTACATCGTCCAAAGCGAACCACTTAACACAGAAAGTTAAGGTGAAAAAAACTAAAGTTCACATAATCCTATATCATCATCCATGCTAGGCATAGATAATCATATAAGAGTATAGAGAAGAAAACTCAACAGACACATACCCCAGCCTGTAGGACAGACCGGCTCTGATACCAATAAATGTGACACCTGCTACACCGCATTCGATAAATATAAAATATATCATATAAAATAAAATCCATAAATTAAAACCAAAGGGTAACAAGTACCACATGATCCAAAATGATAACAATTGCGGAAAACATAACATAAAATAACCCAAATCCCGATGTCATATAATCAGAGTTGGTAACCACTACTGATATTACATCCGAGAACAACCAACATAACTAAACTATACTATGAGCAACTGATCTCCTCGACATCACTCCTCAACTGGCTGCTTACCATCCTCTGCATAACCTAAGGTACATTCAAAACAACATCAACCATAGCAGAGAGTAAAATTAGGTCATCTGATCAGTAAAATCTTACTGTCAGTGAAAACGCAGACCGGGCTCCGTTTGAATTTTCAACCCAAAATTTAACCGTAGCTCCCTACGATAGCGTAGAGTATGAATATGACTTCGGTTTAGTCAAAATCATTTTCTAAATCTCGGATAAAATATAAGTTCATTTATATTTATTTCCGATCTTAGAAAGCAGCAAAAATCGGGGTGTTACATACTAGCTCTCTCAGTAGAGCCTACAACAACCAACCTTAACTGTCATCAGAGTACGCAACATATACAGATGGAAAACATAGTGATAAAATAAAAGTACATAAGACTTCCTCTCCTGGCCCCAAAATACATTTCTCTCAAACCCATGTACTGGCCATAACAAAACTAAGACTGCTACCACAACACGACTCTAGCGAGGATAGCGAGAATTCCCAACTGAAACTCGCAGCCTCCGACGGTAGGTCTGCAGCGCCTCGTACTCCGTCTCGTTCTCTAACAACACGATCCGGCAATGATGGTACTCTCTCATCCTCCGCTCAGCACGATGACGTGGGCCTCGAGCCACATAGCCGGTTTGAGAGGAAGCATGAGATCTCCAACCAGCATCTAAGTCACGGTGATAGTCCTATGGCCTGTTCCACAGCCTCTCCAATGGCAGTCTCTAGGCGATACGAAAGTCTCCTACTAAGTAGCTCCTGGACGATCCCTAAGCTCGGAAGTACACGATAGTCAGGCCTGTATACACTACTCATCGCTGAGAGTAATCAATCTCCCAGTAACGATCATCGTCCTCGTACAGGAACTCAAAATCCCCCAACACTGGGTTCCGGGGCTTTCCTGCCAGCATTAGGCTCAGTAGGTGTGCCATCTATCTCCTCCTGCAACCCCTTAATAGGATCTTCTCGTGCGAGCGAGAATAAAATACAACATAAAAAGTACGGGAGATAAGAAACATCAATACATCATAAATAGGGAAACAACTATAAAATAAGCTACACTGATAGTAGCACTCAACAACACATAGTGTCAAGCAATCATCTCTTAAGCCATTCTCTCTTAGCTACTGTCTCTCACACTCATGCAACTAAAAAACTACATGGACGCAATCATGACGCGACATCCCCAACAGATCAAGATGTCCCATTCATCACTATGCCACCCCCCGTAATGCAAGGTTCGACCAACAGCCCGCAGGCTCAACTCAACTCATGGATACGACATATTCCCCCGCCCGCAGGCCAGGTCAGAATATTCGCCTGTCAGCAACGACAGATCCCCCCGCCCGCAGGCCAGGTAGGGACTTTCGCCTGTCAACAACTGATAGGTACGATCATCTCCCCCAGGCAAAATCGATCGCCCGTACGCCAACACAGTGATGAACAACAACTATGCAACATGAATCTCATCGACTCATCTCGAGATCAACAACTTAGTGTCTCAACCACGAATTTCTCCGGCATAACCGGGTATCAACTTTACGTCTCAACATAATTATATCAACAGGATCTTTAGGTTGAACACTACAACATACATATGTCCTCGAAATCCTCACCCCATAATCATCTCCCAAATTATCAGGAATTACTGCCTATCTGTACTCGTACAACAATAATCACAGCTATCATATCATAGGCAATCATAAGCATGCTCAATAATCATATTCATCATATCTACTCAAAGTAAATATTCAAGTAACCCTAAACATGTTACTAAGCACACATGCACATCAACAGATATCATCTTGAGCATACCAACACAAGCATACAACCTCGACATATCATAAAATCAACCTACCAGCAATAAACCTACAATGCCTAAAACTACATTGGTACCACCGACTAGTAGTCGCCAATGTGAGTTAGGTGTTGTTTGTTACTCAACCACTAGTAGGGCTTAGGTCGTCCTACGCATATCAATATATATTATTTTATTCTTGCATCCCCGAAGATATTGTGGTTCTTTCTCCCACCTGAAAGCAAAAATAGCAACAGTCACGAACTCTCCACCAACCTTCATAGCCACGGTCTCCTTCTCCAAAAGGGTCCCGAACGCAACTTCCAAATTTTACCTAATCACGGAAACAACACATGACTATAGCATTAACCCTAATACGAAGTTATAACCGTGAATAGAAGCTAGAAATAAAGGAAGACATTGTATAACCACAAAGTAAGTAGATACGGAACCTCGGCTCACCCTTGACGAATCACGAAAGTAAACCGGTAGAATAAAAGAAGACGAAGAGCTGACCGTGAAAGCACCAACGAAACTACGATCGGATCAACGAACGGACTACCACTCAAAATCAAAGCTCCAACTACCAGCTCTGCCCTCTCAGCCTCTATCTCGAACTCTCTGTTACAAAAGGAGAAGGTTGTAACACCCCCCTTGGGTATTACATGAAGAACACGTGCGGAATTAAATTTAAAAGATAATTGCTGGTTGCTTTCGAAAAAAGAATAATTTACTTTAAGTCAGGAAACTCGGGTGTAAAAAGTTTTCGGCATAATAATTCAGAAAGTGATATACACATCACAATAATAAAATCACACCATTCTTGACAATACACATAACTGGGTCTAGTCACAAACCTTAAACCATCACAGAAAAGTTTTCTTGAAATTGTCTTTCATACAGAAGTTCCAAACTATATAGAGGTTTTCAAAACCACATACACCAACTTTCTCAACATTATACATTAAAAATCCTAAGAGCTGGTTTGATAAAAGAACTCTACGGACAATAGAGTCTACTACCTAGTATGCATCATACCACTGAGACTGGGTCTCGTCGTTGACAGTCCACACATCTTCGTCGTCGGCATCGAGAAACACAAGCTATAGGATCCTGAAGTGACCCAAAAGACCATTGAGAAGTATCTGTACATGTATCCAAAAACACAACAGGGTGTCCAACATGTACAGACAAAGGTGAGTAACCAATATATGGATTTAAACGCGATAACTACAAGCAAGACACACAAAACAACGTATAAACATATGTAGTATCAACATAGCATAACAACAGAAGTAACACAGGGCAACACACTAGGTAACAACATATCCAACATGCATACCATAAATCGCAATATATCATATTTATCAATTAACAGCATAACACATCTTGGAAGCAAAATGGTGATGTACACTAAGCAAATGTAATCATCAACAGCCATATGCCACAGGGGTAAAACTCTGACCCCTACTATATGGAGCTAACAAACAGTCAGAGAGAGTGAATGGGAGGACATGTTCCGGTTATTGCCAGCCATGAGCAAGATGCTACAACATTCGTAACGTGCACGTATTTGGCTTTACGGAAACACTCTCGACCAAACATGAAAAGTATGGCACCTAGTAGAGGATATCAGTGTATTGCTCGGATTCGCCACGACACAGAAGAGCTACCAACTGGTCACATGTCAGCCCTTCCAACCCTGATACCTCCAAAAAGACCATTGAAGATCTTCACTGTAAGATTCGCACCCGCATCAAGGTGTAAGCTCAACTCCTAGGCTCAAGGCCTTACAACTATGCAAATGAAATGCCAAGGCTTACACAAAGCAGATGCGATAAAGCAATGTCTATCTATTGGATAAACCTCAAGGTTCTCTAAGGTTCTCTTTCTTAGGAACTATACACGTCTTTGTATTTATAAAACATTTATCTAAAACATTTATCCATCGGATAATTATCTTGTGATTCCTTTGGAATGATCCGGGTTTCTTTCGGAATTGCCGACTGTCCCCACAAACCAACACAAGTCTTTTCAGCATGCTTTGTCCTCACTCACACGCTTTCTAGGAAACTTCCCAGAAGGTCACCAATCTCACAATTACTCCAAGTCACGCACGCTTAACTTTGGAGTTCTTATGTTCTAGGCTTTCGAAAAGAAGACGGATCTTGTTGGTATAGGTAGTACCAATCAATTCTCATAAGCTTTCCTTCAACTATACAGTCCCATACCTGCATAGCCTCAGGATTCCTTTAACCGTACACTCCCATACCTGCACAGCCTCAGGGTCCCTCTCATCCCAATTATTACAAGACTGAAACAATCGAACGAATTTTTCAAAACCCAAAACGTTTCTTGTTTGTGTTTGTGTCTTATGAATCACATCTCAAACCCTAAGTATTATGAAGAAGGATTGAGAATCCACTTAGATAAGTCTTTGATCCTTTCTAAGATATTACTCCTTGATTTTCAATCAATGAAATAAATGTTGATTCATTTAAGTCTTATGAAGTCATTGATGCATTAAGTCATCAATGGTATAGTACATGGTCTTGTTCCACCACATACCATACTTAATTATCCCTTGTCTTCAACTCTAAGTTAATTATTTAACTTAGGTTTTCACGCGTAAAACTTTACGATTAAGAGTTAAAAACTCTTTTGGTAACAAAACTGTTCTCATTTGAAAAGTCATTGGATTTGAAATACGTTGCACTTGCCTCAAGCAAAGTAGCTTAACTATTTTTGAAAAGAGTTCTTCGGTACTTAACTTTGTGTAAAACCATGGTCTAAGTTAATGGAAAGGAAATGTAATCTCATCTAACTTCCTTAACTATGATTCATTTAATCAACTTAAGGATAAAAGGTCTCCATTATGTTTGAAAAAAAACTTTGTCTTCGTTTTAAGATGAACTTCGTCTTCGTTTTAAGATAAAGGAAATGGCTTATGAAACTATATTTAACTTCTCATGAAAACACTTATTTATTTTACTTTTAAATCACTTGATCACTTAGATAAACTAAGGTTAAAGTAGAAGACATGTTTCACTTTGGTGAAGACGCTTAAAAGTTGAAACTTTACTTAATCTTTGGATCAAATCACTTATTGTTTTCCTTTGAAACATAAGTTATATTAAAACAATTTCTTACTTTAAGAATTTTAAATGTTCAAGAACAACAAGTGTTCTTCCTTTTTCTTTGGTCATGGCCGAATGCTCCCTCAATGGGATGTGAAGATTTTGCTTCACCTATTTGACAAGTTATAGCTCAAAAGCTCACAATATAATGATGAACAATAATCATGCATCATTCAATCATAATCAAGCATAAAAATCCTTACTTGATCTAGAGATCAAAGTATGGTTTTCAACATACATGAAAACATTTTCCATCCAAGCATACATCATCATCAACATATGCTAAAACATAGTAAAGCATACTAAAGCATAGATCATTATTACAATCACAACAAAGCCCCAACAGAGCTACACAAATCAATCACGGATAACATATAGTTATCGTAAAATCCCTCAGGCATACTCCCCTTACCCATTGTAGTTATCCTCCGAGCTATCCTCCGATCAAAAGTCGTCCGATCGGATCGCGAATCCTCCCGATTCCTCGTCCGATCAACCAATCACAACTACATACACATAATCAATCCAAACATCAATATTACATAACACAAATCTTCCTATTCCTACCTATATAGGATTCGGCCATGGAGCTATAAAAAAAAAATAGCTAGGGATGTCCAAAATTCCTATCTCTTGGATTCCATCCTTACTATGTGTTCTAAGGCTAGATCAAAGCCTATTACTCCAAAACTTGAACCAAAATCCCATCCACCAACACATGGAGGTTTCGGCCAAGAAAACCCATATGAGCTAGCAAGCTCATTTGGTTTCCAACTCTTGGATCCATGATCCTCACGTACACACAACACTAGATTAAGTCTTATTACTCAAAACTTGAGTCAAAAACTCATCCTTTCTTACCATGAAGATTTCGGCCACTTTAAGAAGATATGGCTAGAAAACTTATTTGATTTCATACCCTTGGATAGTGAAAGAGAATGATGAAACTAGATCATAGAAATTGATTTGGTATCAAAAGGATTTTTCTACACTTTTTTATGAATTTTCAAAGTTTATGGATCAAAGTTGGATCTTCATGAATCAAGAGATTTAAGAGATGAAATAGAGAGATTAAGAAAGCTAGGATGGAGTTAATACCTCCTAGATTCAAAGTCTTGACGAGAAACAACTTCATTTCACCAAAAACTTTCAAGTTTCAAGATCAAAATGAAGAAAAATGTGAAGAACACATGAAGAACTCTATGAACTTGGAAGAACAAGTGAGAGAAGATGAAGAACAAGAGAGAGAAGAGAGAGCAAGAGTGATGGCCGAAATGGCCAAGAGAGAAAGAGAGAAATATATATTTTGATGTCATGGCAAACTTGTAAATAACCAAAAGGGTAATTTGGTAATTCCTTAAAAGACTAGGGGCGTAAATGCCATTTCCCCTATAAATATCTAGATATTTCTAGAAAGGTAATGATGACATGGTGAGTCACAGGGTCAGAATGGTTATTCCATAAATTCTCAGGGGCAAAACGGCCTTTTCATTCAAGGGCAAATGGTAATTATGAAAAGGGTCAAGGGCATTTTAGTCATTTCACGTCCAGATATTTTCTAAACGTAATCATTACACTGATGAGTCACTGATGAGTCATAGCACACCATGTGACTTCAATCTTATCCGTAGCGGGTCATTGAAATCTCATATTCAGTTCTGTTCTTCACCCGATTTAGGTTTTTGCCCAAGAAAGTCGTATGACGACTTATTTATTTTGAATATTTTCAAAATAACCAATATTGTTGGAAATAAAATATAAAACCTAACTGTTTCGTTCACGAGTCGAAATTAGGTCTTGATAGTAGAAAAAGACTATTATCTGTGTAAAACGCAGACCGGGCTCCGTTTGAGCTTTCGCCCAAAACTTAACCATGGCTTCCTATGGTTGTGTAAGGCATGCCTATGTTCTCAGAATATTTTATTTCTTTCTCTAAACCCTCCTATAAAATACAAACGTTTAAATACTGAAGAATTGTGAAATGTGAAAATTGGGGCGTTACATTTCTACCCCTCTTAAAAGAATTTCGTCCTCGAAATTTCGTGACTCAAAACTAAACAAGATTTCTTAATCCCTAGGTTCCACATTGTACCCCGTACATAATTCTTCCCTAGGTAATATTGTAACCTAATGACAACTTCATACTTATTCTCCGTTTCATTTACCATTAAAATCAAATCGTTTATCCTCAATCCATACTTTAATATCTTACCTTAGTTTCTTCACATGTGAGAAGTACAATTAAACTTAACCACTTTTCTTTCAACATTAATCCACTTGGGAAAATCTTCCTTTGACATCTTTAACTCTTACTGTTAACACCAAGATTTAAACTACAATACACATTTCTTGTACAATACCTCCATCATTTCCAATCCAAGATATCCAATCTTAGTCTTAGTTCCTTTTGAACGTAGTCCACCTCTCCAACTTACATCATAATCATGCACCTCGATCTTACAGAACCAGATTGCATCTCTTAATGCAACTACAACCAAAAGAAATCACATCGGGTAAATTTACCCAAATTCATAAGACTTGAATTTTTCTAACAACTTAGTTCTGCTCAGAAACTCTTCTTTTCTGCTTATATCCAGCTTTGGTAAAACTACTAAGAACATTTTCTTATAATTCTTCAAACTCATACAATTAATCTTAACTATAGACATTGATCATTACCCTAGGTCTTTCAACTACTATTCTGCCTTGGTCAATACGTGACTCATAGTAATTGTCTCACTTTCTCAGATTGATCTTAAAGATTCACATCTTATCAATCACAACTATATCTTCTACAAAACTTCCATCACTTCTTGTCTATTCTGCTGAAAGGATGTTCGTAGTTAGCTACTATACTTACTCCTAACCAACCTTCCAAAGATCAAAACATCCTTCTTACTCGTCCACTTGAGTTAAAGATGATCAGTTGAACTCGATCTCTACCCGGTCCTTGAAGATTAAAGAAAGAAATTTTCAACAAGGGAAATTTTTCCTGGTCTTACTCTCATAAGAAAGTATATAGAAGAATTTTACCACTTTGAAAGAATGCAGGAATGTCCAGTATGTAAAAAGATTCTTCAGTAGGTTCGTGAGTGTAAAAATGCATAGCTAATACATGTTTACAACCATGATTCTAATAAAGTCCCTTCTTTCATAAGAGCCTTCCAATAGATTTGGGAATCAAAAGATAAACAGTCAGGCCAAAAAAATCAGACTGGATCACATTTACCAAAAGTAAAAGTGATTAGACTAAGTTTCATCAAGAAACTTTCAGTATCAAGAAGTTGTTTATGTTATAACTCAAGAAATAGTCATAACAAATCTTTCAGTGAAATAATATGAAAATGTCCAGACCAATGGACACCATATAACCAATTCACTCAATTGTCTAATACACTGAGGAATATGTAGGAGTGTGCACACAAATGTTCCCTTGAGATCAGGCAGTACTAACACAGGTGAAGTAGTTAACCTTCTCTTTAATCCTTGGAAACTTTCCTCGCAGGCTTCAGCCCAAGTCCTCGAAAATCGAAAGTATCGAAACAAAGAGTCAACAATATCTTAAGATAATTGTGGTTGCAGCGAGTCCAAACTTATCTTTCTTACTTATGTATACCGGTCAATGTCTTAAGTTCTATTAACAAGACAATACTCCCATCCATATAGGATTCCTTACGATTCTTTCCTCTGCTGATACCAGTCCTAAGGACACTTATTCTATAATCAAAATTCACCTTCCAATTCTGGTTCACTCAGTCTTTGATCATTCGCAACATTTGAAAGTTTATACTGAGGTATCATACATACTCTTCACCATCATCAGCTTGGATTACAAGTCCACTCATAAGGTGTAGCCTTTCATCTGTCCTAACAGGGGCAATTATCCTATCAATCAAATTCACAACAGCGAAGGCTCCAATCGTTTTTTTTAAAATACTATCAGAAGAAACTTCACGTGATTACCACACTTCAAGGGAAATCATCGTTGAACTATCATCAGGCTCCTAAGTCCTATCCTTTCGAACAAAGATCCTCATCAGGTGTAACTACTCTAGGAAGTCCAATCATATCGACCTATTCAAGTCACTACAGCTCCTTTTACTGTCAACATGCTATGGGTAGTCAGTGTGACAACTTATCATTGAGTATCCGGAAAACTATCACTATTGTATAGGCTAACTTAAATTATATGATTAAACCAACAGCGAATCATCACAGCACAGTTATACAAATTTTCATTTTTCCAATCATCAAGTCTTCATTCTCCTACTCCATTCCCATGACTTAAGCGGTCATCTAAAAATACGAAGGAATTAGTAATTTCTTAGTGGTTTTCCAATAGATTTCTGCGTCCGAGAATGCTTAAGCTCACAATCACCGTCATAACTATTCTCGAGGTCCACTAAGGTCTTACTACACTTCCAATGCTCTACTTGGATTCCATTCCAGCCTTTCAACTCTATTAACGAGCATGTCATTATCTTGCCATTCCTTTAGTCACTCACTAGCTACCAATACATCTACTTTAAAAACTTTAAGTATTCTTCTATCTGTCTAAGGCATACTTGTCCAAATGTCTGACACAATCCCAAAAGGATAAACAACGTGTCAACATAAATACAAGTACCATTTACTAATCATGAGTTCTTACAAGGCCTAAACCCAATCAGAACCCATCAAAACACACATGCTTGTGTGTCAACACACGTTGTTTGGACAAGGAAACAATTCACTCAAGTTCAGCCAGAGATCACACAACAAAATCACAATAGACCTATTCCCCAAGGTTCCCGAAAGACTCGACCAGCTCTGATACCACTAATGTAACACCCCCCTTGGGTATTACATGAAGAACACGTGCGGAATTAAATTTAAAAGATAATTGCTGGTTGCTTTCGGAAAAAGAATAATTTACTTTAAGTTAGAAAACTCGGGTGTAAAAAGTTTTCGGCATAATAATTCAGAAAGTGATATACACATCACAATAATAAAATCACACCATTCTTGACAATACACATAACTGCGTCTATTCACAAACCTTAAACCATCACATAAAAGTTTTCTTGAAATTGTCTTTCATACAGAAGTTCCAAACTATACAGAGGTTTTCAAAACCACATACACCAACTTTCTCAACATTATACATTAAAAATCCTAAGAGCTAGTTTGATAAAAGAACTCTACGGACAATAGAGTCTACTACCTAGTATGCATCATACCACTGTGACTGGGTCTCGTCGTCGACAGTCCACACATCTTTGTCGTCGGTATCGAGAAACACAAGCTATAGGATCCTGAAGTGACCCAAAAGACCATTGAGAAGTATCTGTACACGTATCCAAAAACACAACAGGGTGTCCAACATGTACAGGCAAAGGTGAGTAATCAATATATGGATTTAAATGTGATAACTACATGCACGACACGCAAAACAACATATGAACATATGTAGTATCAACATAGCATAACAACAGAAGTAACACAGGGCAACACACTAGGTAACAACATATCCAACATGCATACCATAAATCGCAATATATCATATTTATCAATTAACAGCATAACACATCTTGGAAGCAAAATGGTGATGTGTGGACTGTCGGATAATTATCTTGTGATTTCTTTGGAATGATCCGGGCTGCTTTCGGAATTGCCGAATGTCCCCACAAACCAACATAAGTCTTTTCAGCATGCTTTGTCCTCACTCACACGCTTTCCAGGAAACTTCCCAGAAGGTCACCCATCTCACAATTGCTCCAAGTCAAGCACGCTTAACTTTGGAGTTCTTATGTTCTAGGCTTCCGAAAAGAAGACGGATCTTGTTGGTATAGATAGTACCAATCAATTCTCATAAGCTTTCCTTCAACTATACAGTCCCATACCTGCATAGCCTCAGGATTCCTTTAACCGTACAGTCCCATACCTGCACAGCCTCAGGGTCCCTCTCGTCCCAATTATTACAAGACTGAAACAATCGAACGACTGTTTCAAAACCCAAAACGTTTCTTGTTTGTGTTTGTGTCTTATGAATCACATCTCAAACCCTAAGTATTATGAAGAAGGATTGAGAATCCTCTTAGATAAGTCTTTGATCCTTTCTAAGATATTACTCCTTGATTTTCAATCAATGCAATAAATATTGATTCATTTAAGTCTTATGAAGTCATTGATGCATTAAGTCATCAATGGTATAGTACATGGTCTTGTTCCACCACATACCATACTTAATTATCCCTTGTCTTCAACTCTAAGTTAATTACTTAACTTAGGTTTTCACGCGTAAAACTTTATGATTAAGAGTTAAAAACTCTTTTGGTAACAAAACTGTTCTCATATGAAAACTCATTGGATTTGAAATACGTTGCACTTGCCTCAAGCAAAGTAGCTTAACTATTTTTGAAAAGAGTTCTTCGGTACTTAACTTAGTGTAAAACCATGGTCTAAGTTAATGGAAAGGAAATGTAATCTCATCTAACTTCCTTAACTATGATTCATTTAATCAACTTAAGGATAAAAGGTCTCCATTATGTTTGAAAAAGAACTTTGTCTTCGTTTTAAGATGAACTTCGTCTTCGTTTTAAGATAAAGGAAATGGCTTATGAAACTATATTTAACTTCTCATGAAAACACTTATTTATTTTACTTTTAAATCACTTGATCACTTAGATAAACTAAGGTTAAAGTAGAAGACATGTTTCACTTTGGTGAAGGCGCTTAAAAGTTGAAACTTTCCTTAATCTTTGGATCAAATCACTTATTGTTTTCCTTTGAAACATAAGTTATATTAAAACAATTTCTTACTTTAAGAATTTTAAATGTTCAAGAACAACAAGTGTTCTTCCTTTTTCTTTGGTCATGGCCGAATGCTCCCTCAATGGGATGTGAAGATTTTGCTTCACCTATTTGACAAGTTATAGCTCAAAAGCTCACAATATAATGAAGAACAATAATCATGCATCATTCAATCATAATCAAGCATAAAAATCCTTACTTGATCTAGAGATCAAAGTATGGTTTTCAACATACATGAAACATTTTCCATCCAAGCATACATCATCATCAACATATGCTAAAACATAGTAAAGCATACTAAAGCATAGATCATTATTACAATCACAACGAAGCTCCAACAGAGCTACACAAATCAATCACGGATAACATAAATCCTTACCCGCTGTAGTTATCCTCCGAGCTATCCTCCGAGCAAAAGTCGTCCGATCGGCTCGCGAATCCTCCCGATTCCTCGTCCGATCAACCAATCACAACTACATACACATAATCAATCCAAACATCAATATTACATAACACAAATCTTCCTATTTCTACCTATATAGGATTCGGCCATGGAGCTATAAAAAAAATAGCTAGGGATGTCCAAAATTCCTATCTCTTGGATTCCATCCTTACTATGTGTGCTAAGGCTAGATCAAAGCCTATTACTCCAAAACTTGAACCAAAATCCCATCCACCAACCCATGGAGGTTTCGGCCAAGAAAACCCATATGAGCTAGCAAGCTCATTTGGTTTCCAACTCTTGGATCCATGATCCTCACGTACACACAACACTAGATTAAGTCTTATTACTCAAAACTTGAGTCAAAAACTCATCCTTTCTTACCATGAAGATTTCGGCCACTTTAAGAAGATATGGATAGAAAACTTATTTGATTTCATGCCCTTGGATAATGAAAGAGAATGATGAAACTAGATCATAGAAATTGATTTGGTACCAAAAGGATTTTTCTACACTTTTTTATGAATTTTCAAAGTTTATGGATCAAAGTTGGATCTTCATGAATCAAGAGATTCAAGAGCTGAAATAGAGAGATTAAGAAAGCTAGGATGGAGTTAATACCTCCTAGATTCAAAGTCTTGAAGAGAAACAACTTGATTTCACCAAAAACTTTCAAGTTTCAAGATCAAAATGAAGAAAAATGTGAAGAACACATGAAGAACTCTATGAACTTGGAAGAACAAGTGAGAGAAGAGAGAGAAAGAGTGATGGCCGAAATGGCCAAGAGAGAGAAAGAGAGAAATATATATTTTGATGTCATGGCAAACTTGTAAATAACCAAAAGGGTAATTTGGTAATTCCTTAAAAGACTAAAGGCGTAAATGTCATTTCCCCTATAAATATCTAGATATTTCTAGAAAGGTAATGATGACACATGGTGAGTCATAGGGTCAGAATGGTTATTCCATAAATTCTCAGGGGCAAAACGGCCTTTTCATTCAAGGGCAAATGGTAATTATGAAAAGGGTCAAGGGCATTTTAGTCATTTCACGTCCAGATATTTTCTAAACGTAATAATTACACTGATGAGTCACTAATGAGTCATAGCACACCATGTGACTTCAATCTTATCCGTAGCAGGTCATTGAAATCTCGTATTCAGCTCTGTTCTTCACCCGATTTAGGTTTTCGCCCAAGAAAGTCGTATGACGACTTATTTATTTTGAATATTTTCAAAATAACCAATATTGTTGGAAATAAAATATAAAACCTAACTGTTTCGTTCACAAGTCGAAATTAGGTCTTGATAGTAGAAAAAGACTACTATCCGTGAAAAATGCAGACCGGGCTCCATTTGAGCTTTCGCCCAAAACTTAACCATGGCTTCTTATGGTTGTGTATGGCATGCCTATGTTCTCAGAATATTTTATTTCGTTCTCTAAACCCTCTTATAAAATACAAACGTTTAAATACTGAAGAATTGTGAAATGTGAAAAATTGGGGCGTTACAAAGGTGAAAACTTCCCCTCGGTGAAAATGAAGATGTATATATAGGGAAATATTCTACTGTCCACGCTTTAGCGTTGGAATTCTCCACGCTTTAGAATTCCAGCGCTTCAGCGTTGGCTTCCCCCAAGCTTGAGCGATGACGTTTCCTCACCGCCAAGGCACCGCCCATCACGTGCCAGCCGCGACGCATAACCAACACATGTCACTTTACGTCCCATCACTGCCAGTCAACTGGTGAGAGTGGCCATGCTTGAGCGTCCACCCTTCTTCACGCTTGGGCCTTATGACGCTTGAGCGTTCTCTTGCTCCACGCTTGAGCGTTCTGCTCACAGTCACACACTCTTCATCCTTCTCTAGTCCAATTCAACCCCAACTCTTAACCTACCTTCTAAGCACATCATCAAACTAACATACATTCATGCATTCAATCAAGGTGATGAAAATGAGGATGTTACATCTCCACCCCCTTAAAATAAATTTCATCCTCGAAATTTGACGTACCTTAGAATAGATGTGGATATTGTTGCTGCATATCTTCTTCACGTTCCCAAGTAGCTTCTCCTGTAACTTCATCCCATATGATCTTGACCAACGGAATATGTTTACCTCGGAGTTCCATAACCCTTTTATCTGCAATCCGTAATGGTAAGGTGTCATACTCAAGGTTCTCTCTTAACTTATTGACTCTGGTTCTAAAACATGTGATGGATCGGGGTAATATTTCCTCAACTGAGATACTTGAATGACATCATGAAGGTTGGATAGGTTTGGAGGTAAAGCAACATGATAGGCTACAGGAACAATTCGACGAAGAATTTGAAATGGTCCAATAAATCTAGGAGTAATCTTTCTAGATTTGATTGCTCTGCTAATTCCATCTTAATTTGGGCTGTGTCCTAATGCAAGAAGGGAAAGTAGTGGCGTATGCTTCCCGACAGTTAAGAGTTCATGAGAGGAATTATCCAACTCATGATTTGGAGTTAGCAGCTATAGTGTTTGCCTTGAAGATATGGCGACACTATCTTTTTGGAGCAAAGTTTATGGTGTATAGTGACCATAAGAGTTTGAAGTATTTGTTTGATCAGAAAGAGTTGAACATGAGGCAACGAAGGTGGATGGAATTCATAAAGGATTATGAATTTGATCTGCACTATCACCCAGGAAAAGAGAATGTAGTAGCGAATGCGTTAAGTAGGAAATCCTTACACATATCTGCTATGATGGTGAAAGAGTTAGAACTATTTGAACAGTTTAGAGATTTGGATCTAGGTATGAGAATGTCAGAGGATAAGATACACCTAGAGATGGTCACAGTAACGAGCGACTTTTTGAAGACGATCAAGGAAAATCCGTTGTACCACCTCCGGTCCTAACACTTGATTTTCTCCTATTTCATACCAATACAACGGTGTTCTACACTTTCTCCCGTACAACGCTTCGTAAGGTGTCATACCTATACTTGAATGAAAACTATTGTTATAGGTGAACTCAATCAACGGTAAGAACTCATCCCAACTTCCTGTGTGTTCCAAAACACAAGCTCTCAAGAGATCTTCCAATGATTGAATCGTTCTTTTAGACTAACCATCCATTTGAGGATGATAAGCAGAACTCAACCTTAGCTAGGTTCCCAAAGCCTTATGCAGCTGCTTCCAAAATCTAGATGTAAATCTAGGGTCTCTATCGAAAACAATACTAGAAGGCACTCCTTGCAACCTTACTACCTCCTTGATGTAGATTTAGGTTAACCTCTCCAACGTATAACTCTCACCAATATGTAAGAAGTGAGCACACTTCGTCAACCTATCAACGATTACCCAAGTTGCATCATGCCTTTTCGTAGTTCTTGGCAAACCAACCACAAAATCCATAGATATATCATCCCATTTCCACTCTGGGATATCCAAGGATTGTAAAAGTCTTGCTGGCTTCTGATGTTCTATCTTCACTTTCTGACAAACCAAACAAGCCAACACATACTAAGCCACTTCCTTCTTCATCCCAGGCCATCAAAACATTTTCTTCAAATCTTGATACACTTTGGTCACTCCTGGATGAAAACTCAGCTTACTCTTGTGCACTTCTTCTAAGATTATCTTTCTTAGTTCTATATCCTATTGGCAAACAAATCCTATCACCGTACTTCAAGACTCCATCTTGATCCATCCTAAACTCAGAAGTTCTGCCTTCCACTACTTGTTCCTTCACCTTCTGAAGATACTGATCAACTTCTTGATTTTCCTTGATCGTCTTCAAAAAGTCGCTCGTTACTGTGACCATCTCTAGGTGTATCTTATCCTCTGACATTCTCATACCTAGATCCAAATCTCTAAACTGTTCAAATAGTTCTAACTCTTTCACCATCATAGCAGATATGTGTAAGGATTTCCTACTTAACGCATTCGCTACTACATTCTCTTTTCCTGGGTGATATTGCAGATCAAATTCATAATCCTTTATGAATTCCATCCACCTTCGTTGCCTCATGTTCAACTCTTTCTGATCAAACAAATACTTCAAACTCTTATGGTCACTATACACCATAAACTTTGCTCCATAAAGATAGTGTCGCCATATCTTCAAGGCAAACACTATAGCTACTAACTCCAAATCATGAGTTGGATAATTCCTCTCATGAACTCTTAACTGCCGGGAAGCATACGCCACTACTTTCCCTTCTTGCATTAGGACACAGCCCAAATCTTGATATGACACATCACAGTATACATCAAATTGTCCTAGAGAATCTGGTAACGTCAAAACTGGCGATGTTGTTAACCTCCTTTTTAGCTCTTGGAAACTCTTCTCACATTCATCCGTCCATAGAAAAGACATTCCCTTCCTTGTTAGTTGCGTCATAGGCAACGTGTTCTTTGAAAAACCTACTATGAACCTTCGGTAATAACCAGCCAACATCACTTACCGACTTAGGACTCTCCCACTGCACTATAGGTTCAACTTTTGCTGGATCTACCACTATCCCATCTAGCTTAATCACATGATCCAAGAATTGCACTTCTTCTAACCAAAACTCACACTTGGACAACTTCGAATAAAGCTGTTGGTCCTTCAACACTTGAAGCACAATCCTATGATGTTCTTGATGTTCTTCCCGATTAGGGGAATAGATAAGAATGTCATCGATAAACACAATCACAAACTTATCCAAGAACTATCGGAAAATCCGGTTCATGTAATCCATAAACACTGTTGGAGCATTAGTCACACCAAAGGGCATGACCAGATACTCGTAGTGCCCATACCAACTCCTAAATGCTGTCTTTGGTATATCCTCCTTCTTGACTCGAATCTGATGATAACCAGATCATAAGTCAATCTTCGAAAACACTACCACTCCCTTCAACTGATCCATCAAGTCATCAATCGTAGGTAGCGGATGCAACACCCTTTCTCGAGTGTCACATTCCTAAACGATTATAAGGCCGAAAATAATATTAATGCGGAAAATACTATTTTTTTTTTTTTCATTTCACAAAGATGTAATGGGATTAGTAAAGGTAAGTAATAATAAATGAACTTAGGTTCACCATGCATTTCTAGAAGACATACTGAAGTAGAATACAAAAACAGAAATAGTACTGTATACAAACATAGGTCCAATGCATAACTGACGATAAGTATTAATAAGTACTAGGAGTCACAGCTCCCAAAATGTACAACAGACACTGGACACAGCCTGGCCAAAAACTAAACAGCAAAAAGAGTCCCCCTCCGGACTCAAAGTAAATGTTGAACTGAACCGTCGACACATCCATCTGCTTAGGCAGCACCAGCAGTACCAGCAGAGAAAATATACAGATATGGGTGAGATTCCCGATCATCAACACAACAAAATATTAGAAGTAAAAACGGGACAACTCAACAGGTAACAACGTACCCGACATGCTTACCATAAAACTCAAATATAAATCATGTTAAACAATTAGCAGCATAATATAGGCATTCTCAAAAACAGAACAGCGATGTACAACAAATAAATGAAATCATCAATAGCCATGCAATGCAGTGCAATGTACATGACTCAATGCCATATGCCACAAGGGTGAAACTTTGACCCCTATTCCATGGAGCTAACAAAATTTTGGAGAAGGTGAATGGGAGGACATGTTCCGGTTATTGCCAGCCATGAGCAAGATGCTACAACATTCATAACGTGCACGTATCTGGCTTTAAGGAAACACTCTCAACCAAACATGAAAAGTACGGCATCTAGTAGAGGATATCAGCGTATTGCACGGATTCACCACGACATAGAAGAATCACCAACTGGTCTCATGTCAGCCCTTCCAATCCTGATAGCTCCAAAGACCATTTAAGATCGTCACCATAAGATTCGCACCAGCATCTAGGTATAAGCTCAACTCCTAGGCTCAAGGCCTTACAAACTCATGCAATTAAATGCCAATGCTTACACAAAGCGGATGAAATAAATAAATACCTATCCACCAGATAAACCTCAAGGTTCACTAAGGTTCTTTTCCTTAGGAACTATACGCGTCTTTGTATTATAAAACATTTATCCACCGGATAAATATCTCGTGATCCCTTTGGAATGATCCGGACTGCTATCAGAATTGCCGACTCTCCCCACAAACCAAAACGGGTCTTTTCAGCGTGTTTTGTTGTCACTCACACGCTTTCTGGAAAACTTCCTAGAAGGTCACCCATCCCACAATTTCTCCAAGTCAAGCACGCTTAACTATGGAGTTCTTATGTTCTGGGCTTCCGAAAAGAAGATGAATCTTGTTGGTATAGGTAGTACCAATCAACTCTTATAAGCCTTCCTTCAACTGTACAGTCCCATAGCTGCATAGCTTCAGGATTCCTTCCACTGTACAGTCTCATACCTACACAGCCTTAAGATCTCTCTCGTTCCGGTCATCACAAGATTGAAACAATTGAACAATTGACCTGGATCCGAATCACCGGTCCGTCATCGAACTACTGTTTCAAAACCCAAAATGTTACGTGTTTGTGTTTATGTGTTATGAATTATATCTCAAGTCCTAAGCATTATGAATAAGGATTGAGAATCGTCTTAGATAAGTCTTTGATCCTTTCTAAGATACTAACTCCTTGATTTTCGATTAATGAAATAAGTGTTGGTTCACTTAAGTCTTATGAAGTAATTGATGAACTAAGTTCATCAATGCACTACAACAGAAAAGGGATTAGACAGCATTTATTTTTTGCCTACAATAGCGCTTACAAGCACTGTTCATGTAACTGCTGTGGTAGGTTGGAAGGAAAAGGCAGCGATTCTGAAGCGCTGTCTAAAAGATAATTAGACAGTGCTTCCTTGAGGAAGCGTTCTGTGTAATTATCTTTTAGACAGCGCTTCCTACCCTTATTTTTTTTTTTTAAATTTTACATTCTTTTTTCAATTATCCATCCCCCTGCACTCAGCAAAACCAATACATACCAGCTGCAATTTCTCATCAAAACCAGTACATATATACCAAAATAACCATTCAAGTATAATTTCTATACCTTACTGACACAGTATACAAAAGTAAGGTTAACTTAGTTGCATATACAAAAAGAAGTCTGCTCTTAAAATTTGTACTACACTAACAGTACTAACAGAGGTTCACTAACAACACTTATACACTATGTACACTATAACAACACTTTACACTACATACTATAGCTTCACTACTTAATACTAGCTAGCTGCATGTAGGTGCACTTCATGTATATCCAAGCTTGTTGCTGCCCCTGCACGAAAGATACACACAACTTAAATTTACAACGCATCAACAAATTAGATATACACACACACAATCACTTGCACAATGCACACAAACCTAATAGGAGAGGCACTACTCTAACTTATAACATCATAGTATATGTGTACTCTACCTTCATTTTTGGATAAAATTTGTAACAACATAGCAACACCACTCTTCCCTGAGTTCAATAAGTTGATCATCATAATATCTGTCACATTTACACTTAGGAAAGTACTGCGAAATGAAAATTAAATTACATTCAATTAATGATAAAATGTGTGTAATTTAATTATTAAACTAGAGCTAAAATTACATACCGTCGTTGAGATTTGCGTTTGGTTTTGAACGACGATATCCTTGATAAACTTCAGGACATAGTAGCCATAATCGTCGCAATTCGGTTGGCGGGGGCACTATAAAATCGAAAATAATAAATTAAAAGTTTCAAGTTAATTTTTAACCTAAATAATTGCATATGAGTTTTTGTAAATACCTCTATAGATATCCATTTAGTCTTAGACGACTTAGAATATCTCGACTTGGCTCCTCCACTGTATACCGATGCTAAAATAAACATGTCTAATGTTACAACTAAATGATTAAAAAAATTTAGGGGAATAGCAAGTACCGTAGTGAAGCCGAGCAGCTTAAACAATAGAGAGTTGATTGACAGAGGTGCCTGAGAGAAACAATGTTTTATTAGTTTCTTTATTTCTTCCGAAATCAAAAACCAAATTTTAAAGGAAGTATCAAGAGCTAGTCAAGTAAGTTACCTGAGAGAGGAGGCAACCGAGCACACCAACAAGTTTGCTCCAATCGAGCAAACACCAACAATGAAACTAAAACTGAAATCAAGCAAACACGAGCACACACACATACACATATCAGAACTCATAATTCATCACTAACCTATCAACTAAGAAGCAATGTATAACAAAGTAGACCAAATCAAACCATACTTACCTTTTCAACAAGATGCTTTTTAGGAGGTGCAAGCAAGTAGTTCGGAATGCAACCCAACTGGCCCAAGATTTCAAATCTCTGCACTGGAAATAACACACAACTACATCAGAAACATAAATCCAACCTGAGATAAGTTGAGACATAGGTCTTAGGTTCAATGCTCTTGTAAAACATAAAAATACTAACCATTTTATACACATTATGGTTAGGAAAAAAAAAAAGTTGAATTCGAACATGAAACAAAAGTCATTGTGTATGGATCATTACGAATGACTTATTATATTCTATTAATAGAACTATTCCCTTAAATCCGGTAAGAAGATTAAGTAAATAGAGTACTTACTAACTCCCATTTTATTATTGAATTAACCGATTAACTTGCTTTGCTTGATTCCAATCTCGAGGGACTGAACCCCAAGGGCCAAATTCATGATTATCAACTCCAGGGAAATGACAGTGGCTGCTTCTTGGCAAATGTAAGAGATGATGGATTAAAAAAACTCAAGAACTATCCCTATGACAGCATTGAAAATGTGTCACGAGTGAGCTATGATGGATTAGACATTCCATAACAAAAAATCTTTCTACACATTGCATTTTTTTTTCACTGCATTACCAATTCTCTGTTCTGTACCAATGTCATTTGCTAACAAAACTAAATCAGAGCAGGGGTGTTGTCCTCATTCTTATCATTTAATTCAAATATATAAGCTGAAAATGTAAGATACAAGAATTCCACAGCCTAATAAGATAATCTATATTACTATTTTAAAAATTCAAATTTTACAGTATATAGGGAATGAAGGGGTTACAGGGAAGAGGAGGGTTTGCAGTGAATACGGGGTTGCAGGGAATGATGGGTTACTTGGGAGCTTGCAGTGAAGAAGAGGGCTTTCAGAGAGAAGGTGGTTGTCGCGTTGGGTGAAGAGGTGGTTCTCGCGGTGGTTTGAGAATTAATGGTGTTTGCGGTGGTTCTCGTGGAGGTTAAGGTTCGAGAATGGGGGCAGTGATGGTCTATCTTCACTTTTTTGTCTGATGCTAAAAAGGGGAGAAGCACAAGGGAAATTTGATTAAAGTATATATAGTGAATTATTATCGGTTTGCATATATCCCAGTCCGATGCTCTTTGCTTATATATATATATATATATATATATATATATATATATATATATATATATATTTGATCTGATATATATGTTTTTATTCTTTGTCTAAGTCCAATTCTGATTTGCTAATAAATGCTATCTTTGATAGAAGCCTGTTTCTTAGGGGAAGCCTTTTGGCTCTTTAGAAAAACTTTGTTCAATCAAATTTAGTATGTTTTCTCATCATCAAAAAGGGGGAGATTGTTGGAACCAAAGTGGTTATGGTCCATAAAATCCTTAAGATTTTGATGTTAACAAAAGACTAAATTAAGCGAACGAAGATTTGTTAAGGACTAACGTGTTTATCTTAAGTGTGCAGATCTTTTTAAGTCCCAAGACTTATCGTTTGTCCAAACCCTTTGTCTTATGGTCGCTAAGTTCACGTTGGACTAAGTGTGCTTTTCATTTTATCTAAGTCCAAAGAATCATGCTTGTAAAAGTTTCTTATTTATTCGTTTCTTAGTCCAATGTAACAGTCCATCAGAATTAAATAACTGGACTCTATATAGCGTGAACTTGTTCTAAGCATAGTTTAAATTTTTAATCAACGTGTAAAAGGGTAATATCCCTTAGGCAAACAATTATTTGTAATCTTCATACCATCGAACGCATAGAAGCCAGTCTATTCTTGACACAAGATTTTACTATCTCCAAAAGGAAAGGCAAAAGGCAACTTTCGGGTACAAGGAAATGTTGTCATCTCCATTGTTAGCTATCAACCTGATAGTCTACTCTGCTTTTTAGGAGCCCTCATACAAGCTATTAGACTCAACGGGATAATACATTTAATGCTCATCAGAACGGATCTTTTGCCATCCATTGAAGATTCAAGTTGGTCAAGTCTTGAAGGCTATAAATCCCTTCATCTTTGAAGAAGCAAAGCTACGAACCTAAACTAGCATAACAAGCAACTATTTTTCAAGCAATCAAATGCATACAAAAGCTTACAAGCTTTCTCTAAGTTTACATTTTCATATCATTCTCTGCGTAGAATTAATCTTTCAGAGATCTGTTCTTAAGTCTCATACCCTCACATATATTGATTTAGTATTGAACTTAAACTCTTTCTAAAACCAATCTTGGATGAGCCTGGAGAGGCTTGTCTGAAAAAGAATACTTGAGCTTGAAGAGGCTTGACTATAAAAGAATACTTGGTGTTGCTTGAAGAGGTGTTGAATACTTGTAACAAGGTTTTGTTATTGTAACACCCTTTCCGGGGGCATCACATAACGAACATTTTATAAAACTATAAGGCTGAAAAATGGGTTATTTAAAATCATTTAAGAAAGATGGGGTAAATTTTTCCTTTTCATAAGACATAACTATAAAAACTTGTAACCGTGTATGTGTGTAAGGTAAAAAGAAACATTTCATAATACAAGATCAAAAGTTCATAAAGGTTTGGCATAAAACCCAACCCGACTATAGAAAGAAAATAGAAAGATACAAACTCAACATAAAGCATTGGAGACGCAGCTCCTAAACATAAGATACTTGGAGGCACAGCTCCATGAGAGATAAAAGAAAGGTACAGACACTCAAAAACCCTACACTGGCCGACCACAAACTAACATGGGAAGACATCCCTCGGATCAATCGTTGGATACTTCCTCTATTTCTCCTTTACAGAGAGACAGGCGCATAAATAGGAAGGTGTGGATAGATCACCCCCTCCTAGTCTCTTCACGCATCGCCTTCCAACCAGGACCTATCAAACGAGACCTAACAGGAACCCTAGCAGGGACTACTACTGGCATTCCTATGGAAGATATGGCAAGAGTTGCCTTAGAGGAAACTCGGCCAACAGGCGACCTATCCCCAAGAAAGGGAGGAGGCACTGAACGCATCAGTGGAAAGGTCTATCTAGCATTCCATTTACAACTACAACCTTCACATCAGACAGCATGAAGACAAGCGGTGAAGCGGTTAAGAACCCCTCCTCTGCGACCCTTGCGGATGGTGAGTGGGACTCTTCACATGTACGTTGATAGAAGCCCATCATGACTAGATGTCCAAATGTCGTAACTACTGGGAAACCCAGCAGAGATATGCATCTACAGCGCTCGGTGAAGTATCGGTATCATGACCTTCTCAGGAGACCACCAAAGAAGCACATAACGATGCAATACAAGTAATAAGGTGAGATTTCCATTCATCAACACAACACATGGCAGAAGTAAATATGATATGACACACATATACAATATATATCACATCAATAGTCATGCCGTTAGAAGTCACCGTGTAAATAATATTACATTTAACCAAGATAACAATATCACAAATTCAACTCATTTTATTTGATGAACATGATGCATTCAATATGCAGATGTGTATGACTCAAACCCCTACTCCATGGAGCTAATATGATCGTCGAAGAGAGTGATTGGGAATACATGTTCCGTGTACACCAGCCGTGGACTAATGCTACAACATTCGTAACGCTCATGTATCTGGCTTTTACGGAAACACTATACACTAATCGTGAAAATTACGGAAACACTATACACTAATCGTGAAAATTACGGCATCTAGTCAAAGATGTAACAGTAGTGCATGGAATACCACGACACAGAAGAATCACCAACTTGTCACTTATGGAATCTCCAGTCCTGACATCCTTAAGACCATTTAAGACCGTCACCGTAAGATTTGCACCCGCATCAAGGTGTAAGCTCAACTCCTAGTATCAAGGCCTTACTGACTTATGTAAAACAATGCCAATGGTTACAAAAAAGCAAATGCGATAAAAATGTCTATCCACAGGATAAACCTTGTGATTCCACAAGAATCTCTCCGTTGTAAGGCTTACACAGATATCATGTGTTAATATTTATTCACAGAATAAAACTCATAATTCCATAGGAATCTTCTCATATAGATCTTTCACTATTAACTTATTTTAAAATCTTATCCACTGGATAATCTCATGATCCCTCCAGGATCGAGTCATCACAAGACTATACAGGTAGACGATGTTCTCGGGTCCGACTCACCGTACCGTCATCAAATTACTGTTCCAAACCAAAACGTCACATGTTTGTGTTTGCGTCTTATGATATATTTCTTAAGTCCTAAACGTATTATGAAGAAGGATTGAGAATCCTCTAGTTAAGTCTTTGATCCTTTCTAAGTTAGGGAGTACTTGTCTTTCAAGTAATGAAATGCATCTTGATTCACTTAAGCATTATGAATCGATTGATGAATGAATCATCAATGGTATAGCATATGGTCGTGCTTCAACATGTCCTGTAACACCCCGATTTTTTTGAAGCTTTCTAAAGTTAATAAACAGTATTTATGTGTTTGTATTTTATTGGAGGGTCTAGAGAGTGAATTAAAATAATCTGAGACCATAGTCACGCTCTACGCTATCGTAGGGAGTTACGGTTAAATTTTGGGTCGAAAACTCAAACGGAGCCCAGTCTGCATTTTTCACTGACAGCAGTATTTTACTACTCAGAAGACCTAATTTTGACTCATGAACGAGACAGTTAGTCTTAGAATTGAATTCTCTACAATTTTGCTGAAATTAGTTTCGCGCACTAATAATAAACTATTCAGGCGAAGTCTCAAACCGGGTGCCGAATAGAGCTGATATGGATTTACCGGGACTCACTAATGGATAAACATCAAGTCACATCACCTAGGAATGCGCGCCAAGTGTCATGATGATTTTCAAAATATTTGGACGCGAAAAGATCAAAATACCCCCGACTTTTATGGAAATTACACTTAGGTCCTAATGTGAAAAGACTCTTTTGCCCCTTAAGTGAATTTTTGTGGACTTCCTTGCCCTTTCTCCTCATAACCACGCCCTCTCCCTCTTTCATAATCTCCTTCACTTCAACTTTCTCCTCCATTTTCTCTCCATTTCTCTTAAGATTCTTCAAGGAAGTTGTGAAGCAAAGTTGATCCTTTGCTCATCCTTATCACCAAGGAGGTATAAACTCTATTCTTGAGCTCTCACTTCATCTTTTCTCCATTGAATCATGTGTTTCAAGCTATGTTTAAGTTTGAAGCCTAAGCTTCATAAATTCATAGGAAATTATAGAAAAATCCTTTTAATGTCAAACCAATTTCTATGAGCTAGTTTCATCATCTTCTTTCATAATCTAAGAGCATGAAACCAAAAGAGCTTGCTAGCTCAAATGGGTAAGCATGGCCGAATCTCATCCATTTGGGTGAATAGAGTTTTGTTCATTTCTTTTGTATAATAAGCTTTGATTTAGTTCTATCATGCTTAGTGAGTCTTGAATCCAAGAGTATGTGATCAAAGAACTTCCCTAGCATCTTTAATTAAGGAGTGGCCGAACCCTATATATTGGGGAAAGTATAAGTTTTGTTTCAATTTTTGGGTAATGACACTTGATTGGGTGTTAGGGGTACCTATAGATCCTCCATCCAAGAGATAGGAATTTTTGGACATCCCTAGCTATTTTTATAGCTCCATGGCCGAACCCTGTATAGGTAGGATTAGGATAATTGGTGTCGTTTAATGTTAAAGTTTTGAATGGACTATGTATTTGTAGTTGTGACTGGGTAATCGGACGAGTAATCGAGAGAGTTCGCGGACTGATTGCACTACTTTTCACGGAGTGGAAAACTTCAAGAGGTAAGGGGAGTTTGCCTGAGGGATTTTCCCGATAACTATATGTTATCCGGGATTGGCCTGTGTAGTTATGTTTGAACTTCGTATGGTTGTAATAATGTTTCTATACTTAGTATATGTTTGTGATGATGTATGTTTGGATGGAAAAGTGTTTTCATGTATGATGAAAACCATGCTTGATCTCTAGGTCAAGTAAGGATTTTTATGCTTGATTATGATTGAATGATGCATGATTATTGTTCATTATTATATTGTGAGCTTTTGAGCTAATACTTGACAAGTTGGTGAAGCAAAATCTTCACATCCCATGTAAGGGAGCATTCGGCCTTGACCTTAAGGAAAAGGGAGTATTTTATCAGAGGTTCTAAAGAGTGAATTTAAATAAAGTAAGACTATAGTCACGCTCTACGCTATCGTAGGGAGTTACGGTTAAATTTTGGGTCGAAAACTCAAACGGAGCCCGGTCTGCGTTTTCACTGACCGTAAGATTTTACTGATCAGACAACCTAATTTTGACTCGTGAACGAAACAGTTAGGCTTAGAAACGAATTCCTAACAATTTTGCTAAAATTGGTTTTTTGCACTAGAAAGCGAAATAATATAAGTTATTCGGGCGAAACATCAAATCGGGTGAAGAACGGAGCCGAATAGGGATTTATCGGGACCTGCTAATGGATAAACCTTATGTCACATCATGTCAAATCACATTGGGAAGTGTGCCATGACTCACCAGTGTCATGATGGTTTTTAAAATATCTGGACGCGAAAAGACCAAAATACCCTTGACCTTTTATGGAAATTCCACTTATGTCCTAAAGTGAAATGACCTTTCTACCCTTAAGTGAGGAAATTTGAGACATCCTTGTCCCACCTCCATAAGCCCCACGCCCCTCCCTTCATCAAATCATCATCCATTTCATTTCTTCCTAAAACACTTTCTTCCTTCACTTTCTCAATTTCCTAAAGAGATCTTCAAGCATTTTGAGAAGCAAAGTTGATCACCTCACTCATCTTCATCCTCTAAGAGGTATAGACTCATTGTTGATCTGTCAATCTTCTTATTTCTCCATTGAAATCTTGTGTTTTCAAGCTTTTGTTCAAGTTGAACTTCAAACTTCATAAAACCATGAAAAATTGTAGAAAAATCCTTTTAATGTAAAACCAATTTCTATGAGCTATTTTCATTTCCCTCTCTCATTATCCAAGAGTATGTAACCAATAGAGTTCTCTAACTCATATGGGTATGTAGGGGCCGAATCCCCCTCTTTTGTATCAATGGGGTTTTGTTCAAATTTTTGTCTAAGTTAGGTTCTATCACACTTAGAGGTCATTGAATCCAAGAGCATGTGATCAAAAAACTTCCCTAGCCTATTTTATTAGAGAGTGGCAAACCACCCATTTGGGGAAAACAAGAAATTTTGATCCTACTTTGAATATAGAAACTTGTTTTGGTGTTAAGGGTACTTGAGGATCATTCATCCAAGAGATAGGAATTTTTAGACATCCCTAACTTTGTTTTTTGGACCCTGTGGCCGAACCCTAGGTAGAGGGGAATAAGTAAAATTTTTTTTTTAATATTGATGTTTGGATTGATTGTGTGTATATAGTTGTGGTTGAGTAATCGGACGAGTAATCGGGAGAATTCGCGAATCAATCGGACGACTTTTGTTCGGAGGATAACTTCAATAGGAAAGGGGATAAACCTAAAGAATTCAATTTCCGACAGCTACGTGCTGTATTTGTGCATGTGGTCTATAATATTTTAAATGTGCCTTGTTGATGTGGAGTGATTTATTTTCTACTTGCTCGTATTTGGTTATACCTAATTATGCATGATTTTGTGTTGTTATGCTTTATTATGGTGAATGACGTTATTTAATGCTTGCCATGATTGATATCGTGCTAAGGGACCTAATATCGATCAGGGCTCAAAATCGAGTAAAGTTAAAAGCTTCAAAAAGCTTAGAACGTAAAATAAGAAAATAAAAGGCTAAGGTTTCAAAGAATTTTGAAAACAAAATGAGTTGATATCTTTTTGGGAATGAGTACCATCCTATGGAAGCCCCTGAGCCTCAGTCTCAGGAGAATGAGAATGTAGATTACCTTGATCTTTCCTCTGATGTAGATGTTGGACCCTCCTTCGGGGGAGTGTCCAACGGGTTTCACTAGAGAGGGACCAGTTTAGAGTGTTAGATTTTGAGGTAGCGGTTTTTGGGTAGTCTGTTATCGGCTACTGATGGCCATGAGTTTTAGAGATATGGTTCTCCAGACTGTCTCTACCTAGAATTAGTGTTGATAGCATTTTCTTTTCTGTTAGTATCTTTTGAACGGACATGTTATCCAAGGTTCTTTATGTACATAACTTACTGATAATGCATATATATATGTATACGAGTTACATTAATGTTGATCTTGAGTAGTTGTTATCTTATGTTGTAAGAAGAAAAAAAATTTATCACGATTTTCGTAGTATGTAAGATCTAAGTAAAGAAAATATGTTTTCCGAAAGTAATCAGCAAATTTTTATTTCTTGTTTTATGTTATTTTGGGGCACCAGTTTTCTAAAAAGATCATTTTCAAAATTGCTTTTGAAATATGTTTTAGAAATGTTTTTAAGAAATATATTTTCTTTCCCTTTTGGTTGAAAAAGGTTTTATCTTTGAAAATGTTTTTGGGAAATAATAATCGACTATGGTCAGGCTGTGTTTTAACATGAAAATGGTTTTGCCTGATAGTAGAGGTATAATCGATTATGCTTGTGAAATGATCAATTATGATCTATCTACAAAACTGGGTGGTTTTACAGAGAAGCCTTAATCGATTAAGATAATCGATTATGCTAGTTTTATTCAAAATCCCTATTATGGCAGAAAAGCCATAATCGATTATGGATATATGGTAATCGATTATGACGCGCTTAAATGGAAATATTCTATTTCTTTATCTGCTATATTTATGGCTCCAACCGGTAGTTTTTCAAATTTTTTTCGGAAAAGGAATTTGTTTTTAACTAATAAAATTTCTTTTATGACTCCAATGGCTACATCTTAAAAAGTCTTTATATATCCTTTTGAGAGCCTTAGAGCTAAGAACGATTAAGAAAGAGAACGCGCTAAACCTTGAACCTATCTTTTATCCTCTTTTCTCTTCATTTGAAAAACACTTGAGCCATTGTTACACTTTGATTATCATAAAATCTTGAGTGTATTTGTTGAACATTGTGTAGTGCATTGATCTTCAATTTTTTATCCGCACTATTGAGAGTGCTTTATGTCGGTAAGAGTCAAACGACTCGAACCATCTTTTGGTTACCAAGTTTTTTTTAGACTCTTTCACCAGGGGAGAAGATATACCTGGTCTTTGAGGAGTGTTCTGTTTTGTGAAAGGTTACAAGCACCTATTAAGTTTAGTTTTGTAAAATAGTTGCAAGCACCAGTTAAGCTTATTTAGTGGAAAAAAATCTCACAGGTGGAGTGGGGACTGGACTAGGCCACTGACGGTGCGTGGCTAAACCAGGATAAAATATGTGTGTCCTGCTTTTGTTCTATTATCTTTCTATATTTGTTTAATCAAATTGTTTTTCCGCTACAAATTCTATTTTATTTATAAAAGGGTTTTTGTTTATCCAAAAGCTTTCGTTATTATTTAAAAGCCAATTCGCCCCCTCTTGGGTAATGGTTGCCGCGGCCAACAAGTGGTATCAGAGCTTTGGCTTTGGTTAGTAGCTTAACAGCTTAGAGTTAAGATCCTCTTTTTGTTAGCAACCGTATGTTAAAACTCCTCATGAAGTTGGGTTTTGATATTAACAAACCACCATTCTTTGATGGTGAGGATTTCGTTTTCTGGCGTAGAAAGATTGAATTCTATATGCAGTCAATTGATGTGGACTTATAGGATATTAGAGTCTATGGAACTAGTATTAAACCCAAAGAACATTAGACTGAGTTTGATAAAAATTGTTTTTGCTTGAATCTCAAAGCTATGCAAATTCTCCGGAATTATTTGTGTGATGATGCCTATGAGAGAATTAAAGATTGTGATTGTGTCAAGGATATTATGAATATTGTTGATAATTATTACCTTATCGCTAACAATTTTGATATTGAAAGCAAATACAGGGAAGGGCAAGATTCATTGGAGGAAAATCGTCCTCAAGATCATGCCAAGAAAAATCCTCTTCCTGAAGATTGCATTCACATGTCTACGACAAAGGAAATGAGGAAAAAGATCACAAGAGCAAAGAGATAATGGTTGAGAAAATAGAAAATCTTCTCAAAATATCTCAAAGAAAAATAGATGTAAATGACTCTGAACTCAAACACTTAAATGATGAGTGGTTATATGCATTCAATGATATATATGATGAATTAGTGAGTTTAGAAAACAAGAGTTTAAATTGCTTGAGAAATATTTCTTCAATTGAAAATGATATAGATAATCTAACGAAGGATTAATATACCTTTCTTCATGAAGAAAATTTTGTGAAATTTGAATCCTTATCATGTTATGAAAATTGCATAAATCTTGATAATCAAATTTAGAACTTATTTCATGAAATTGCTAAAACAAAGAGTTCCACGTGTGTACAACCTTTATATGAAAAAATAAGAAATTCATGCCAACTATGATCTACCTATTGCTATTCATGATGATTGTACTATAGTTGGAAATAGAGAATGCTATATGAAAAATGAAAGATATGTAGCATGTAATTATTGTGGTAAGCTAGGACACATTTCTCATATGTGCATTCATAAGAAAAATTATTATATGAGAAATAAAATTACTTGGATGCCAGAAGGCACAAATAACCTGTCCACTAACCAACAAGGACTCAACATGAAATGGGTACCAAAAGGTTTCTCCAGTACTTCAAATATGCAGGAAAAATTTACACTTGAGAAACAATCTAGCTTGGAAAAGGAAGTGACATCAAGAAGAACGCTTCATAATTCTAAAAGTGCAAACACTACAAATAGACGCAAAGATCTCTTGATGAACAACTCAAACAAGAATAAGATCAAACAAAAATGGGTAAGAAAGGATAGTCTTGTGAATTCTCACAATCAGGTAACTCTACCCTCTACCTCCTATGCATGCTCAAATGTGAAAATTGATTAATGGATGTATGTTGATATACATGCTTATGTGAAACTCTTGTTTGAGATGAATGACATAAGAATTTTGTGCTAAGAATTAATTATATATCATATATGTGCTTATGATATTTATATGGTTAATTATTATGTCAAGCATGTTATGTTTATCTTAGTGAGTCAAATATCTCCAGGAAAGATAGAATTCTCAAAAGAAGCTATGAGGCCTCATAGAAAAATTATCTCATTTCCCTTGCTGTGAAAACTTGAAAATCCTGTGGGAAAATGGATTACATAATCGATTATAGTCCCTCGAGAAAACTCGGCAGAAAAATAGAAGCTTCATAATCGGTTATGATAATCGATTAGAGAATAATACTAGAGTTTTTTTTCCCAGAAAACAGAAAGCTAATAATCGATTAGGGGAATCGATTATGGAAATAAGTTGTGCCATGGTAAGAAACCAGAGGTAATATAATCGATTATTGCAGGGAGCATAATCGATTATGGTTCGAAAAATAACATTCATAGGGAAAATATGCATAAAACTACTTATAAATCCAATCTTAATTAACTCCCTATTCAATGTCTTATTAGGAGACAAAATCTGGTCTTATTCTCTCTTTCCTAAAAGAAACATTTCAAAATTCAAAATATTTCAAACATATCAAATCAAATCTAAATCTTTGAGAAATCAAAATAGGATATACTTTGAATACTGCCTTCAATATACGCAATGTTAAATTGTCCCAAATATTCTAAATATTTCTTAGGTTATTATATCACATTAATGTTAATTGAATATCCTAAAGATTGTGGTTGAAAAGCCTACATTATCAATGGGACTAATTATAGAAGGAATAAAGAAATAACAAAAGAGAATTATTTTATTGGATCAAACATTAAAATTCTCTTATTATAAAAGTCACAATTAAGTCTACACTATTCCATAAACATTAAATATCTTATTTGAAGAATTATTATAAGACTTCAAATAAATAAATTCATGATCATACTATATTGGATAAGCATTTACTAATTATGAATAAATAAAACACATCTTTTCATAATGGAAAATCTTTATAATTGTGGTAATAAATCCTTAATGCTAAGTGATTTGAAAATTTTATTAAGAGAGTATTTTCTAATGCTCAAAATTTGAAAAATAAATCAATGGAAAGTCTGTCTCATAAATTAAGGATTGTATGATCAACAAAAATTATGATGAAAATTAGACCATACCCTTTGAAATTCAAAATCGTCTAATTTATGAAAATCTTTAAATACACCACAAATACTTTGAATGAAAATTTATAGAGATTGTGGTTAACAAGAAAAATCTTAAATGAATTTTGGCACCTTTTATACTTAAGTATCTCTCGCCAAATTAATCCAAGATTTGAAAATTCAAAATTCAAATGTTCTTAAAGTTTGAATCTTCGAACTTACTTAAAATATGAAGGATCGAGAATAAATGCAAATTAATTAGAAAGATCCTCTAAGTTTAATTATGAGAAACATATCAGTCTTGTGATAAAGTTTTAAATGTTTCCATAAGAAAGGTAGAACCTTTAGAAATATGAAATAAATGTTTGAAATTTCAATTAAGCAAATACCTGGTGCACCTATAAAGAGAGGAAAAAATATTAAAATATCATAGAAATGCACAGAAGCCATTGAGTATTATAAAATATTTGAAATTCGGAAAGAGCTTGTTGGAATGATGATATTCATGATAAAAAGAGAAAATTGCTTACACAAATGTATCCCTCATTAAGGTATTGAAAAATCATAATATGGGATAATATATATGATAAGATTTTTGAATTTGGTTTGAGGAAATAAGATATGAAAATGAAATGCTCCTGCGCTAAAATTGTTACTATTCTTGAAACATGTATGAGATGCATATATATGTTAATTATTGAATGACAATAAGAGCTAAACTTTGATTCAATATGTACCTACGTCTAATATTATGATTGTTCTCACTGTGTCTTTGATTTTAATAAAAGTGTGTTTTTTTCTTTTGTTAAATCCTTTACCACTTTGTTAATTCAACAAGTGGTAACAAGATGTTTATCAATCAAGTAATATCAACAAACTGTTTATTCTAAGAAGTGGTTATTCAAGTGGTATATCAAATATTCAAGTAGTATATCAACAAGTGGTATATTCAAGCTGTTTATTCTATGTTTATTCAAGCAATTGTGCTTAACAAGAAATATCTAATAAATATACATCAAGACAGAACTATAATAATCAATTATGAAGATAGGAATAATCGATTACAGGGCGCAAAATAGCAAAAGATCCAGTGTCCGCTTTCAATGAAAATATTTCATGCTCTTTTTTTTTTGGTTTCCCAAGGTATCCTCCGCACACAACTGTAGAGATTAATCCCCCGAGGTACTAGAGGACATTTTACGGCTGACCTCTCCCAACCAGATTTTCTCCATACATAAGAGTCAGGGATCGAACCCCTGACCACTTGCTTAAGGGACTCAAGCTTGTTACCACTCGGACCAACCACATGTTGGTATCTTTCATGCTCTTCTATATGTAATTAAATTTTTATTAACTCCTGTGTGCACTAAATATAAACATAGAAAGGTTCTCAAAGTCAATAAAAGTCAAATCTTTATGGGAGACTCCTTTATAATTAATGCACAGTTTTAGGGGAAAGTTTAAAATCCTTTTTGCTGTTGTCAAATAGGGGGAGAAATAGCTAATATCTTAAATAAACAGCAAAGATGATTAATCAATTATTGGGGAAAAATAGAAAACTACCATCTATGTGCTACATAGGGGAAAAGGCTAAAAAGAGAAAACATCATTATACATTTGCTAAATATTTGTCACCATAAAAAAGGGGGAGAATGTGAACCATATTGTCACATATGTTTTGATGTTGACAAATAGAATATTAAGGAGAGAACATGTCTTGATATTGTCAAATGACATATCATTGTATTAAGCTTAAATGGATTATATATGTGTGATTATATGATTAATATGATTTATTAGTAAATACACATGTGACAAATGCTTGATGTATACTTGAGATTAAAAGGCATAGAAATTATATTTGATATTATTATTACATGCCTAAGGAATATTGAGCAGTAATGTGATGATCAATTGAGCATAAATGTGAAATATATTATTGATATTATTTGATCATATTTAAATAAAGACGTAAGGAATATTATTTTAAAATATGTCTTTATGAGATAAAATATTATGTATGGCTTTGTGGATGGAATTAAATTAAACATTTTATTTTGATATCTTGAACTAATATGCTTTATGAGAATTATTATAGCAAAAGTTCAGATTAAGCAAAGCTATGAAGGCAAAAGATTAAAGAGCCAAAATTCAAGATCAATCAGAATCACCAAGATTTATAGAAGAAATGTCAAGAGCTTGAAGAGTGTAACGCCCCGATTTTTCAAGCTTTTGAGCTTTCCGTTTTATTTAAACAGTATTTATCTGTTTGTATTTTATTGGAGGGTTTAGTGAAATAAAATAATCTGAGACCATAGTCATGCTCTACGCTATCGTAGGAAGCTATGGTTAAATTTTGATCGCAAACCCAGACGGAGCCCAATCTGTGTTTTACACTGACAGTATGATTTTACTGCTCAGAAAACCTAATTTTGACTTGTGAATGAGACAGTTAGGTTTTAAATTAAATTTTCTACGATATTGGAAAATTTAAAAAATTTCACTGAAAAAGTGAAAATTGTGATTTTACGGAACCGTATACGGATTTACCGGGACCTGTTAACGGATAATTACTAAGTCACTATCCATCCACCTCACTAGGGTGAGTCACCTAGTGACTCACCAAAGTCATCATGACTTTGGAGGGGCAAATGACCTTAATGTCCCTAAAACTTGCTAAAATGACCATTTTACCCTTTTAGCAAATTACCCTTCTACCCTTCTATATTTACTAAGCTTAAAACATCACCTTTTCACTCATTTCTTCTCCTCATCTCTCCCAGCCCCCTCCCCCATTTTCATTCTTCTTCTATTTTCACTTTCTCTCCATAAACTCACCATAAACCATTTCAAGCTTTCTAATTCAAGTAGAAACTTCAATCAAGGTGACTAGGAGAAGCTTCAAGCTTTGTTAATCTCCACTAATCAAGAGGTAAGCTTCACTTCTTTCCATCTAGAGATCTTGGATTCTCCATGGATTTTCATGATGTAAGGTTAGGATCTTAGCTTCAAAATTCCATAACTAATTATAGAAAAATCCTATACTCATGAAATTAATTTCTATGAACTCATTAAGACCTCTAGATTCATCATCCAAGAACATCACATGGCTGCCCTGTTTTTGTCTCATCGGGCCGAAACCCTAGTGCTATAGTTAGATGAGATTTTGTTTCAATTCTTAGCAAATAACCATGGATTTCATCTTTCTATTGCTTAGATGTATTAAATCCAAGAGCTTGAAGCCAAATAAAATCCATAGCCTAGAGTACTAAAGAGAACCGAAATTATACCCTAGGGGAATTGAATGATTTTGTTTCCATTTTCAACTTGTGACAATTTTCCTTAACACTACTAGACTACTCTATGATCATAAATCCAAGAGTATGTGAAATTTTGAGAATTCTAGCCAAGGTGACTAGCCATAACCTAACCTATACATGGGTAGTTACTAGGGTATTTCAACAAGTTAAACTTATTTTGCGTCTTGTGATGAAGGACCAAGAGAATCACCATCGCCGGACGAATTGGGAAAGACAATTGGACCTTTGAACGGGAGACTTAGAGACCGGAAAGCTTAAACTTGAGTAGGCTACAAGAGGTAAGGGGAGTTTACCTGAGGGATTTATGATAACTACATGTTGTGTTGTTGATGAATTTATTGAATGAAGTGCTTTGATGATGAGTTGATGTTGTTATATGTTGTTATGTGAATGTTGATGTGGTTGAGTGTGTTGATGGAATTTATTATATTGACAATAATGTGATTGGCTATGTTTATGTGAATAGGTGTGGAATTGATTATGTTGTGATATGATAATTGTATGGTTGGGGTTTGTTGCATTGAAATCCATAAATAAAGATAAAAGCTTTTAAAAGCCTTGCAGAAAAATCATAGATTGATTTGGGGAAAACATTGGGAAATATTTATGATGCAAATTTTCTCAAGTATACATTATGTTATGATAAGAGGAAAAAAGTCAAAAATTTGGATTTGAATGACTTTCATGTGAAAAAGGTGAATTTTCCAAGAAGTTTACGAAAAACTGTTTTATCATTTTGAAAACTGTGTTTTTATGCTGAGATGGTAATTTTTATCTCAACCATCCTTGTAAAAATGAATCTTTGGGGAAGGGATTTATTTAATAAAGGTAAAGTTTCCTTATAACTACGATTGTTTCGTTTTAACATGTATTTAAACAGAAAACGTTTTATCTGTAACAGAATTTTCCAAACAATGTAAAAATTTGACAACTCAGAAGAGTTTGTGGAGATTTGATTTGATTTCTTTATTTCACAGAATGAAAACGATTGTAACGCTGAAACGTGGACCTAGTAAACGAGACGTCGGGTTACTAGTGTTCTGTGATAAAGACACGTAGATTTTAAACCGGGTGACAGTGTTGTGGACTGTGTATCCTACGAATTATGTGTCTTTTTCATGTCATGATGGGTATGACTAAAGGTAAATACTGTTTTCTATTACCACGGACCTTGGGATGGTGCATCGGTCTAGGGCTCCGCGATTGAGCACTCGGACGTTTCGTCCTGTGTTAGAAGTTTTAAAACGATGTAAATTGGGAATAGTCGGGAGCCTTGAGCTACGACAACGAAAGAATCAACACAAAGAAAAGTGGCAAGACTTGGAACGTTTTTCGCATGCATTTGTTTTTAGGCAGACGTGCCATCTGGATTGGGGGACCTTGATGGCAGGGAACTCTATGATGACTTTAAGTCTTTGTGTAACATTGTGCCTTGATGGACAATGGTTTCATATAACTGACGAATATTGTGCCTTGAGTTGGACAATATCGTATGACCATTTACAGTTTATTAAGTACCGCTGAATGTAATTCCATGTAATCGCGTAATGTCATGGTGTTCATGTACTTCCGAATAAGCACTTAGGTGCTGGTCATTGTGCCTAGAGCCAATGTACCTTGAGCCTGATCAGCTTAGTTTTTACACAATGGTGTCCGGAGATTAAGGAAAGAATTAGATGATGAACATTGAAGTGTCATGCATCTCTTTTGAAAATAACAATGGTTGTCGGGTATAAGACCCTATGATATACTACTTGTTTATCAGTAGGACCGTACACATGATAATTATTTATGCTTATGTGTTATTGATGTGATACATGTTGTTATCATGTGTGAATCCATATATTGGTATCTCACCCTTACCTTTTCAGATGAATTCCAAGATGTTGCTGGAACATATATTCGGGGATCCATTCCCTGCCGTTTGAATATGCGGAGGAGCGTGACACACGAGAAATCATAGTGTTTTAGTAGTAAGACCAGCTATAGGCTATGTCTTATTCTATTTTGAACACCAGTTAGTTAATTACTCTGGCTACTGACAGCCACGACTGTTTTGAATGGCCGTATGTATAAGGCCTATGTATTCTATTGTGATATATTATTATGTATACTCTGTTTGATATTTCTTTACCTGCGTGTTTAACTGATGTATGGTAAGCTAAGTTAGAAGAAAAATTGTATCACAGATTTTCACAATAAGTTAAATACTTAGAAAAATTTATTTTTCGAAAGCAACAAGCAAAAATTAATTACAGTTTATTTTCCGCAACGGGTAACCATGTGGTTCCCCAGGGGGGTGTCACATTAGTGGTATCAGAGCTGGTCGAGTCTGTCAGGAATCTTTGGGAAGTAGGTCTATTGTGTTGCTGTTGTGTGTTCTCTGATTGAGAATTTTTGATTTGAATTACTTCTTAGAAGTAATGTGGATTAACTAGTGATCATACATTCCGTGTTTCTGGTTGCCATTTAACTGAGTTTGCCTTGCAGGTCAGTTATGGAACCAGAAGGTGAACGTGGACGCGGACGAGGACGTGGACGCGGACGTGGCCGTGGACGCGGTCGTGGTAGGGGTCGTCTAGGTGGTCCTATCGAAGGCCCTGATCATGCTGATGAGTACTATGAGGGTGCAGTGGACTATACTGCACAAGCAATGGAAAATGTTGCTGCTACTATTACTTTACAGACAGCTACTATGGCTGCTCAGAACCAGCAAGCTGTTGAAGGTAGAGGTCTGACTGCATTTCGACGTCAGAATCCTCCACAGTTTCGCGAGGATGCTGAACCTGAGAAAGCTGACCTACGGATACAGGAACTGGAGAAGATTTTTGAGCTTATACTGAGTCCAGAAGGTGTTAAAGTTCAATATGCTACATTCCTGCTGATGGGAGATGCAGAGTATTGGTGGAAAGGCACCAGACAGCTGTTAGAAGCTGACAACCAGGAGATTACTTGGGAAATGCTCCGAAGTGCATTCTTAGACAAGTATTTTCCTGAAAGTGCTACAGTCGAGAAGGAACAAGAATTTCTCTGTCTGCCGCAAAGGGATCTTTCTGTCGGGGAGTATGCAGCAAAGTTTGAATCGCTTGCTAAAGACTTCCGTTTCTTTCAGACTCCACCTAACGAAAGTTGGAAATGTGAGAGATTCGAAGCAGGATTAAGGTTCGAGATCAAAGAATCTGTGCTGCCCTTTCAGATTAGGAATTTTCAAGCCTTAGTCAAGATGTGCCGCAAGGTGGAGCAGATGAGAAAAGGAAGATATAATAGAGGGAATGTTGGAGGACCCTCTCGGTTTAAGGGCCCGTTTCAAGCTCAGAGTCAAAGGGGGAAGCAACAACAGAGGAAACCATATTTCCGACCTCAGGGGAATAATCCAAGTCATCAATCATTTCGTCTAAATGCTGCTGCATCAAGGGGTGTAGGTCAAAACCAAGGCCAAGTTAGGAAATGCTTCAAATGTGGAGATCAGAAGCATATGGCTGATACCTGTCCACTGAGAAAGATTAGGTGTTTCAACTGTAATCAAATGGGATACTTCTCAAAGGACTGTAATGCTCCAAAGCGTGGACCTGGTGTTAACCACGCAAAGACCAATAAACCGACGACAACGGGAAGAGTTTACACGATGAGCGGTGCTGAAGCTTCGAACTCCGACGATCTCGTACAGGGGAATTGCGACATAGACGGTAATCTCTTGAATGTACTTTTCGATTCGGGTGCAACCCATTCCTTTATTTCGATGGATTGTGTGACACAGCTGGAATTGCCTGTCTCTTCGTTATCTTACAATCTGATTGTTTCAACCCCAACTGCTAAGCCAGTTATTGCCAATTCTATATGCTTGAGTTGTCCTATACTTATTCAGGATAGACATTTCCTTGTTGATTTGATCTGTTTGCCTTTAATACAATTAGATGTAATTTTAGGCATGGATTGGTTATCTTCTAACCATATTCTCATTGATTGTGCTCGTAAAACTTTGGTCTTTCCTGAGGATGAGATTTCTGGATTTTTATCCGCTAACCAAGTAAGGGCTTCTTTTAAAGAAGGAGCACAAGGATACATGTTACTGTTTTCCTTAGACGTAGAGAGTGAGTTAGATCTACAGTCCATACCAGTCGTCAATGAGTTTCCGGAGGTGTTTCCTGAAGATGAACCGGGGCTACCACCAGTTCGGGACATTGAGTTCGCGATTGATCTGGTACCGGGCACTGGACCAATATCCATGGCACCATATCGTATGTCGCCATTAGAGCAGGAGGACTTGAAACAGCAATTGGTGGAACTGATGGAAAAGGAATTTATTAGACCGAGCGTATCACCGTGGGGAGCTCCAGTTTTATTGGTGAAGAAGAAAGACGGGACTTCTAGCTTATGTGTAGATTATCGTCAGTTAAACAAAGTGACAAATAAGAATAAGTATCCTCTTCCAAGGATCGACGATTTGATGGACCAATTACGTGGAGTGGCCGTTTTCTCGAAGATAGATCTATGGTCGGGCTACCATCAGATTCGTGTAAAGGCGGAGGATGTTCCAAAAACAGCATTTCGAACACGCTACGTGCATTATGAATATCTCGTGATGCCGTTTGGAGTGACGAATGCTCCTGCTATATTCATGGATTACATGAATAGGATTTTTCGTCCTTATCTAGATAAGTTTGTCGTTGTCTTCATAGACGACATTCTAATCTATTCTACTAATGAGGAAAAACATGCTGAACATCTCAGTATGGTTCTTCAAACCTTAAAGGAGAAACAGTTCTACGCGAAACCTGAAAAGTGTGAATTTTGGCTAGACCAAGTTCAATTTTTGGGACACGTTATTTCGAGTGAAGGAATCGCAGTGGATCCGTCGAAGGTTGAAGCTATTTTGCAATGGGAGAGACCGAAGACGGTAACGAAAATCCGTAGTTTCGTGGGTTTAGCTAGATACTATAGGAGATTCATTGAGGGATTCTCCAAGATAGTAGGACCTCTTATCCAACTAACTCGAAAGGATCAAGCGTTTATCTGGATTGAAACCTGCGAGGAAAGTTTCTAGGAATTGAAACGAAGGCTGACTACTTCACCAGTGTTGGTATTACCTGATCCCAAGGAACTTTTTGAGGTATACTGTGATGCTTCACATCAAGGGTTAGGTTGTGTGTTAATGCAGAACCGGAACCTAGTAGCTTATGCTTCCAGACAATTGAAGACTCATGAGAGGAATTATCCTACGCATGACCTGGAAATAGCGGCAGTGGTTTTTGCATTAAAGATCTGGAGACATTATCTATATGGAGCAACATTCAATGTCTTCAGCGACCACAAAAGCCTGAAGTATCTGTTTAACCAGAAAGAGCTCAACATGCGACAAAGACGGTGGTTGGAATTTCTGAAGGATTACGATTTCCAATTACAGTATCACCCTAGAAAGGCGAACGTGGTAGCGGATGCCTTGAGTAGAAAGTCAATACATGCATCTGCAATGATGGTCAAAGAGCAAGAATTGATAGAACAATTCCAAGATATGCGGTTAACAATTATGACGTCGCCAGGAAGACTTTGCTTAAGTACGATTACTGTTTTCAATGGATTGATGGAACAAATAAAGGAGAAACAAGAAAGTGATCAGTACCTACAAGAAGAAAGAGAATTAGTGCGATGAGGGGCAGTATCGGAATTTAGAGAGGGAACAGATGGAATCTTAAGATTCGGTGAAAGGATTTGTGTACCGGACGATTCAGAGCTTAAGAAATTAATTTTGGAAGAAGTTCATAAGAGTAAACTGAGTTTACACCCAGGAGCCACAAAGATGTACCAAGATTTAAAGAAGTTATACTGGTGGTATGGGATGAAGAGAGACGTAATGGAATACGTCGCCTTATGTTTAATTTGTCAAAAGGCTAAGATAGAACATCAAAGACCGGCAGGAATGTTACATTCTTTGGATATTCCGGAGTGGAAATGGGATGCTATCGCAATGGACTTTGTGACGAGTTTCCCAAAGACTCGGAAGGGACATGACACAACATGGGTAATCATTGATAGACTGACCAAGTCAGCTCACTTTTTGCCCATCAACATAAAGTATTCAATGGAGAAATTGACTCAGTTATACATTGGATAAATTGTCAGATTACATGGAGTACCTGCGAGTATTATTTCAGATCGGGATCCGAGGTTTACATCAAGATTCTGGCAAAGTTTACATGAGTCACTAGGAACGAAACTCAGATTGAGTTCAACATATCATCCACAAATGGATGGACAGTCCGAAAGGACGATCCAGTCTCTTGAAGAACTGCTGAGAGCTTGGGTGCTAGAACATCTTGGTAGTTGGGATGAATTTCTACCATTGATAGAATTCACCTACAACAACAGTTTCCACTCGAGCATAGGAATGGCACCCTATGAAGCCTTGTATGGTCGACGGTGCAGAACGCCTCTATGTTGGTACCAGGATGGTGGAAGCCTGTTGTTGGGACCAGATATCGTACAACAGATAACCGAAAAGGTGAAGATGATTCGGGAAAAGATGCGGACAACTCAGAGTCGACAGAAGAGTTATGCGGACAAGAGAAGACGACCTCTCGAGTTTGAGGAAGGCGATCATGTATTTTTGAGAGTCATGCCTACGACTGGGGTTGGTCGGGTAATCAAATCCAGAAAACTCACTCCGAAATTCATTGGACCTTACCAAATTCTTCGTCATGTAGGTCCGGTAGCCTATCAAATTGCTTTACCACCCTTTCTTTCCAATATTCATGACATTTTCCATGTTTCACAACTAAGGAAGTATATTCCTGATCCATCTCATGTAATCGAACCCGATGTAGTACAGTTGAAAGAGAACTTGTCTTATGAGACTTTACCCGTGCGAATCTCGGATAAGACAGCTCAGTAGCTCAGGGGTAAACAGATTTCCTTAGTCAAGGTTATTTGGGACGATACAACGGGAGAAGCAACTTGGGAAGCTGAGGACAAAATGAGGGTGCAATACCCCTATCTTTTCACAGGTATGTAATTTCGAGGACGAAATTATTTTTTTTAGTGGGATAGTAATGTAACGTCTCGATTTTTCAAGCTTTTGAGCTTTCCATTTTATTTAAACAGTATTTATCTGTTTGTATTTTATTGGAGGGTTTAGAGAGTGAAATAAAATAAACTGAGACCATAGTCATGCTCTACGCTATGGTAGGAAGCTATGGTTAAATTTTGGTCGAAAACCCAGATGGAGCCCGATCTGTGTTTTACACTGACAGTATGATTTTACTGCTCAGAAAACCTAATTTTGACTTGTGAACGAGACAGTTAGGTTTTAAATTAAATTTTCTACGATATTGGAAAATTTAAAAATTTTCACTGAAAAAGTGAAAATTGTGATTATACGGAACCGAATACGGATTTACCGGGACCCGTTAACGGATAATTACTAAGTCACTATCCATCCACCTCACTAGGGTGAGTCACCTAGTGACTCACCAAAATCATCATGACTTTGGAGGGGCAAATGACTTTAATGTCCCTAAAACTTGCTAAAATGACCATTTTACCCTTTTAGCAAATTACCCTTCTACCCTTCTAACAGCCACGACTGTTTTGAATGGCCGTATGTATAAGGCCTATGTATTCTATTGTGATATATTATTATGTATACTTTGTTTGATATTTCTTTACCTGCGTGTTTAACTGATGTATGATAAGCTAAGTTAGAATAAAAATTGTATCACAGTTTCTCATAATAGGTTAAATACTTAGAAAAACTTATTTTTCGAAAGCAACAAGCAAAAATTAATTAAAGTTTATTTTCCGCAACGGGTAACCATGTGGTACGCCAGGGGGGTGTCACAAAGAGCAAAATATGGTAAATACATAAATGGAACGTCCAGATTTTGAAGAGCAAAAATCTGAAACACATCCAAGACATATCTAAAGAAATCAAAATTCAAGACCAAGAAAGCTTCAAAGATAATCTTTTAGAAAGGTCTTAGAATTAATGTAAGGTATGAGAAAGTGATAGTGGCTCAAGTTTTCTAAAAAGATCATTTTCAAAATTGTTTTTGAAATATGTTTTATAAATGTTTTTAAAAAATATCTTTGGTTTCGCTTTTGGTTCAAAAAGGTTTTATCTTTGAAAATGTTTTTGGAAAACAATAATCGATTAGGATAATTGATTATGGTTAGTTTGTGTTTTAACGTGAAAATGGTTTTGACTAACAGTAGAGGTATAATCGATTATGCTTGTGAAATAATCGATTATGATCTATCTACAAAACTTGGTTGTTTTATAGAGAAGTGTAACACCCCGATTTTTCGTGCTTTCTAAGAACAATAAACTCAATTAATGAGTTTATATTTTTATCTATGCTTTAGAAAATGAGTTTGGGAAAACTAAAATCATTGTCATGATTAACAAAATCGGAGGAGCCTACGGTTAAGTTTTGGGCCGAAAACTCAACCGGAGCCCGATCTACGTCTTACGGATGACATTGTTTTTCAACTATCAAGACCTCGGTTTGACTAACGGTCAGAACCATTAGTCGTAGAATTTAATCCTCTACCGTTTTACTAAAATATGTCTTGACGTCCAAAAATATAAATAATATTTTATATTCGGGCCGATAATCGATCGGGAAGACAATTTGAGTTGTGTTAGGGTTTTTCGAGACCCACGAACGGATAATTTTCATGCCAAAACTGTGTCAAGTTATTTGAGGACTCATACCAGTGTCTTGATGACTTCAAAATGTCGGGACATGAATTGACCAAATTGCCCTTGGTTAATTTTTTGTTAATAATTACCTTTTGCCATTACTTAAGTCTTAAGAATGCAAATAAATATCCATCTTCACTCTTAACCTCCCTCACTTTCTCGGTAGCCCCTCTCCCAAAACCCCCATCTTCTTCTTTCTCTCATTTCTTCACTTTCTCTCCATTAGAAGCTCATTTTTGGAGCTTTAAACCTTGAAATTTCTTGAAGCAATCTTCACCAAACTTGAAGTAGATCATCATAGGAGATAGAATCTCATCTCTATCTCTCTCAATCTGCCATTTATCTCCCCAAAATTTCATGAGTAGAGGAGTTAGGGTTTTTACCCCTAAATCTTCAAAAATCCATGAAAAATTATAGAAAAATCATTTTAATACCAAACCAATTTCTATGGCCTAGGTTCATGAAATACTTGCATGATCCAAGAGATTAGAGCCAAGAAATCTCTCTAGATATATTTTTGATGGAGAGACCGAAACCCCCTTAGTGTGTAGGGTAGGGTTTTTGGTTGGTTTTTGATGTTTTGAGTTGATATCTAGGGTTATCACACTTAGTTAGGGTGTTATCCAAGAAACGAGAATTTTTGGAGCTTCTAGCAATTTTTAATTTAATAGGGCCGAACCTTAGGGATGGTGCAATAGGAGAAATCTTTGTTTTTTTGAGTTAATGCCTTTATTGATTGGTATGTAGTGATCGACAGCTAGTTGAGCCAGTTGTCAGATTGATCGGGTGTCTACTGCTTACCTTGGAACTACAAGAGGTAAGGGGACAAACCTGAGGAATTCCCATTCCGACAGCTATGTGCTGCATCGGTGTTTGTATTATAAATACATGTCTGTATCTGATTATTGGATGATTGTTTATGTACTTCTGTTGATTTGACTATGCCTAACATAACTGCTGATATGTGTGGATACATGCTATAATTGTTGAATAATTGTATGGATGTATCGTGTGCCTTGCTGTGGGATTTAAGGCATTATAGGACCTAATATCGATTAGGATCCGACATCGTGTAACTTAAAAGCTTTAAAAGCTTGAACTGTTGAATTGAGAAAAATAAATAATATTTTATTGTTTCTCAATTTAATTTAAGAGAAAGTAATTAATTATCTCTTTCAGAATGAAATAATAATAAACAGCTGCTTTTGAGTAAAGTAACTTAAAATGGCAGAGTTGTGAAAATGTGTTTTTAATAATGAAAATGATGTTTTTAAGATAAATAGGGCGTTAGAAACCTTTGTTAATTTTTAAATTAATAAAGTTAATCGTTTGAGTAAAAGCGTTTTGAGAAAACGTGATTTTCAAATTAATTGGTTTTATCCAAGGAAAAAGGTTTTTACAAGCTTTGTTTTAAGGTTTTTGTTTTACCGAAAAATGATGAAAGAAAAAGAAATGGTCTTTAGACCAAGTTTTGTTTTATGGAAAACCGATCCCGAGGACTTTGTGTAAGTGTCGGGGATTTGGGTTTTAGTTTTTGAGTTTTCGAGGAAAAGTGGTTTTTAACTTAGAAACTAGAAACCGAGACGTCGGGGTTCTAGGGTTCTGCAAAAACATGTGGATCAAGGATCCATGTTACTTGTTGGTCCTGTCGGCTTAGGGACGATCTTTGTGGTCCTGTAAGCTTGAGGATGTTTTCGTGATCTTAAATCCAAAATCCTAAACTGGTGCATCGGTTAGGGATGTTTGGATTTGAGTTGTTTTGGACTAGATGTCCTGTTTTGAGAAAATGTTTTTGAGGCTTAAAGAGTCTAAGACATTATGGTGGTTGTTAGCATTGATGCTACAACGGGAAAATATTGATACGACAAAGATCAATTATCGGAAACTAAATAGCTTTCTCATGTATTTTATGTGGGGCAGACGTGCCGTGAAACGGGGGACCTTGATAGGCAAGGGGAACCTGAGATGACTTATTGTCATTATGTAACATTGTGCCTTGATGGACAATGATTTCATACGTGCCATGTGAGAGCGTATTGTGCCCAGTGAAGAGGACAATATAGTATGACTTATACATCGTGAGTACCACTGACATGCACGCCCATGTATTATTTCCTGGGAGGTTACATGCTCACGTTTTGCTAAATTTTAATTCTGGCGTTTGTCATCGTTGCCTGCGGGGCAATGGCGTTGAGTCTGATCAACTCGTTGTTTATGGTGATGGGGTTTCCGGAAATCTAGATTGAATATTAGTTGAGATATATGGAAGTGCCATGCATACGTTTAGAGTATAACGTTGATTGTGGGGTAAGAAGCCCTTGTGCATTTACTGCTGTTAGTACATTACTATATATGTTGTACTATGTTATGTATGATGATATTTGGTGAGATATATTGTATGAATCTGTTGTTTGGATTGGGCATGTAGTTGTCGTTTTTGGATTCATATATTGGTTTCTCACCCTTGCATATTTTCTGGACTGATCTATCCTTTTGGTATATATATTATATCCTGTTTACAGATGGAGCTGATACCGGAGCAGCTCGCTCACTCGGGGGTACGCTCCCTAGTATTTGATCGAAGAGAGGACCCAGCTGCGTGGGTTATTCACCCTGGAGTAGAGAGCGCAGCGTATATAGAACCGGTTTGCACCTTGAGAGGGACGATAGAGATGGGACCTCATGAGAGGATCCACACTGTGGAGACCATCCAAGTACCTCTACCTCCCATTTGGATGTTGCTGCAGGCCCTTATGCAGCAAGGGCTGATTGAGCATCCTGTCCCCGCAACACAGCCCCCGCAGCAGCAGCCACCACAGACACCTCCCCTCCTTTTGTTTTGATAGCGGGCGAACAGGTAGTGGAGGAGGAAGAGGAAGAGGAGGAGAAGGAGCAGGAAGACCCTGAGGAGGATCCTTAGGAGTACCCGGAGTATCATCCCATGGAGAATGGGAATGTAGGTTCCCAGGGTTCTTCTCCTGGTTCTAGCATTGGACCTTCCTTTGGAGGATTGTCCAATGGGTTTCAATAGTCCAACCAGCTTAGGGTGTAGGCTTTTCTTTTGGGGCAGCAATTTTTGGGTAGTCTGTTAGCGACTACTGATGGCCATGAGTTTTAGAGATATGGTTCCAGACTATCGCTGCCTAGTTTTTAGCTTTTAGTAGCTTATCTTTTATAGTTTCTTTTGGAAAGGACGTGTTGTCCATAGTCTTTCAGTTGATGATGTATATATACATATATATGAGTACTCTGAGTTGTGGTTTTTATGGGTATTAAACAAGAAAAAAATTTATCACGATTTTCAGAACTTAATAAGATATATTAAATAAACCGTTTTTCCGAAAGTAAAACCAACAAGTTTTATTTAACGTTTTACTTGGTGTTTTGGGTTACAAAAGTGACACCGGATTGAGGGTGTCACAAGAAGCCTTAATCGATTAGGATAATCGATTATGCTAGTTTTATTCATGGATATATGATAATCGATTATGACGCGCTTAAATAGAAATATTCTATTTCTTTATCTATTACATTTATGGCTCCAACGCCTAGTTTTTCAAATTGTTTTCAGAAAAGGAATTTATTTTTAATTAATAAAATTTCTTTTATGACTCTAATGGCTGCATCTTTAAAGGTCCATATATATCCTTTTGAGAGCCTTAGAGATAAGAACGATTAAGAGAGAGAACGCGCTAAAACTTGAACCTATCTTTCATCCTCTTTTCTCTTCATTTGAAAAACGCTTGAGTCATTGTTACACTTTGATTATCATAAGATCTGTAGTGTATTTGTTGCACATTGTGTAGTGCATTGATCTTCAATTTGTTTATCCGCACTATTGAGAGTGCTTTACATTGGTAAGAGTCAAACGACTTAAACCATCTTTTGGTTGCCAAGTTTTTTTGAGTCTCTTTCACTAGGAGAGGAGATATCCCTGCTCTGTGAGGAGCACTCTGTTTTGTGAAGGTTACAAGCACCTGTTAAGCTTGATTTTGTAAAACGGTTGCAAGCACCAGTTAAGCTTGTTTTTATAGTGGAAGAAAATCCCATAGGTGGAGTGGGGACTAGACTAGGCCACTGCCGATGCATGGCTGAACTAGGAAAAAATACGTGTGTCCTGCTTTTCTTCTCTTATATTTTTATATTTGTTTGATCAAATGTTTTTTCGCTGTAAATTCTGCTTTATTTATAAAAGGGTTTTTGTTTATCCAAAAAGCTTTCATTTTTATTTAAACGTTAAATTACTCTTTTTGTCCCTCGTTTATTTTAATTTATTCAACTTGGTCCCTCTATTTTTAAAATGTTAAAGTTGGTCTCTTACTTGCCAAATGTTAAGCAATTTGGTCTTTTCCGTTAAGTTTCATCGTTAAGTTAAATAAATTAAAACAAATAAGGGATCAAGTTGAATAAATTAAACAAATGAGGGACCAAAAGACTAATTTAGCCTTATTTAAAACCCAATTCACCCCTCTTGGGTATTGGTTGCCACAGCCAACATATTGTCTCAGACACGGAGGGTTGTCTTGGTCGCCTCGAAATGTCCACCTGTGACTTGGAACAGCTCGGGGATTAGTTGGGATAACCAGGCTTGATCGGACATGTAACATCCCAAGAATTAAATAAAAGTATAAGAAACTTAAACCTTAGTAAATAAACTTAATAAAGTGTTAGGGAGGCCTAGAATAGTTGACTTTGAACTTTAAGTGCAGTAAGTTGACCAAAAGAAGAAAAGAGAGAAGTTTTACGTTGAAATTTGTCACTATAGCATTGGCATGCCCGTGCTCACATTCGGCATGCCCGTGCTGAATAGAGCACGATCTAAGCCGCGCCATGCTAGCTGTTAGCACGGTCGTGTCGGAAAATGGACAAATTTGACGCTGTTTGAGTGCCAAAAGGAAGCACAATCTAAGCCGCACCGTGCTACCTGTTAGCACGCCTGTGTCGGAAACCTCGCAAACTTTGAAGCTAATTGGCACGGCCATGCCAATTGAGAGCACGTCCATACTCTTTGTCAGTTGCGTTAAAAAAATAGGATTTTAAACAGAGAACAGTGCAACACTATATATATACACTATTATAACACCCTAGTGCGGCTAGAAACCCTATTTGCAACCTAAAACACAGTTTTGCTTGCTCTGGAGGATTGCAGAGCATGGAGGAGGCGGTTCTAGAAAAGAAGGAGCTTAGAGGAGGAAGAAAGGGGGTGATTCTTGAGGAGCTTCTTGGCGCGTTCGTGACCAAATGCTTGGAGCTTCTTGGAAGTCTTCAAGAGGTGAGTGAATACGACGTTTTCTTACCCTTCCATGGTGCAAATGAATTTGGGGAAAAAGGAATTAATTTATCTAATGACTTTATAGTGAGATTACAATGGAAAATACATGTTTTGGTCAAATCCTGATTTTCTATATTGGGGATTTTTCCTTTAAAGCTTTCTTACCATGATATAGATGTTTATTATTGAGGATTATTCTATGATATGTATGTTTGTACATGATTTGGTTTATTGACATGCTATAAATGGATTGTATGATGATACATGTGGTGTTGGCATGATTAATTAATTGCTATATATATGATGATGTTTGTTCATTGAGTTATACCGCCTATGAATGGGGTATCGAAAATTAGTTACATTGCCAATTAATTAGGATGTCGGAATATGAGTTATACCGCCTAAGAAAGGGGTATTGAAAATAGTTACATCGCCAGGAAATGGGATGTTGGAAAATGAGTTATACCACCTATGAAAGGGGTCTTGAAAACTAGTTACATCACCAGAGAATGGGATGTCGAAACACCTCTTATGATGAGAGGTGGGCAATGAGACACCATCGTTGTGTGAATATGACTGGTAGAATAAATGCATGAATTAAATGTTTAAATGCTGCTATTTGATATATGTGGTGTGTTGGTATGAATATTTTATATATATTTGGCAATATAGAAAACTATATTATTTGAAAGTAGCAGGTACCATGGTTGTTTTTCCGGTTACTGCGTCGGCTGAGAATAACACTGTATATGAAAATAATTTATAACTGTTTTTATTCACTGGGATTCCCATCTCATTAGTAGTGTTATTTTTAGAGCACGAGGACGTTATTCTTGAGACCGAGGAAGCTTGAAGACTAGAGATTCTTAGTAGTTTTCTTATAGCTTTGGTTAGTATTATAATGTACTGGAGCCGTATGTGGCTAGACTTTAGTTATTTTTTTTTTTATACGCTAGGGTTTTTAGTTGGCGCCATGTTTTAAGAGTTTTGATTTAATTATGATTTTTCAGTTTTGAGGATTTTATAATGCAAAGACCAATTTATTATTTTTATTATTACATTAAGTATTATATTATGAAAAAAAATTTATTTCACGAGGTTTTGTTTAAATATTTTATTCGGGTTACTAATGTAACGAAGGGCGTTACAAAACATCACGAGATGATAGGAGCAAGCCCAGACATCACTTTTGATCGGTCCTGAGTCCAGTTACATCCCCAAGGCCAATCTCAGACCGCCCCTTCCACTTTCCGTACCCACACTCAGGTACACTAACCTCGTATGATTATTGTAGCCCATACTACAGTCATACGAATCCGCCACTTGGCAAATATGATATGACATGAAACATCCATCCATAACAAGTTGATACTGAAAACCTCACACCTTACACTCGGTTACAACCATGATGCCTCGCATCCACACGGCTACAACCAAGACGCCCCGCATCCACAAATCATTCCTTGACCATCAGAACCTCAACGGTATCAACCCGGCCTACTCAACAGTACATCACCTCACAATTTATCAACCAACATATGATACAATTACTCAACATAAAGTAACAAGCATGCCAATACAACAGTTAAACATATAAGCAAGTAATTCAACCAGTCAACCAAACAACATAGCATGCATATAAATTCATCCTCAACAACAATCATCTAACCTAGGGTATTCACTTAGCGGTGATAGCCCAAAGATATGTACACCTAGGGTTTAGGTACTTTGTCAAGGGCTCAACCTCTAGTAGGGTTTAGGGTTCCCCTACACATGCAAACATTCTACACTACTCTTGCCTTCCCAACGATTGCGGTATCTTTCTGCCCACTACCTGAAAACCATCGGCGCGACCATCACGAACTCACGAACTCCACCAACACCACCACCACACACACATCCCTCTCCACCACCTTCACAGGTGCAGCTTCCTCTCCAACCACGAGCACCAACACATCCTCAAACTTTGACCTATTTACGGTAACAACATCGAGGCAACATTGGTTAACCCTAAGAAAACTCATAACCAAGAAAAGATCAAGAAAAACTTGAATAACATACGAAGAACACTAAGGTCGAAGTATTGACGTGTTAGGGATTCGAGTTTACCTTGGGTGAATCGAGAATCGATCGAAACTGAAGATATCGAAGTCCTAATAATTGTGGTGTAGTCGAAATCACGATCCGACGCCTCGAACTCCCTCAACTTAAGCTTTCTCTCTCAAGAACTCTCCTCTCTTTCTCTATTGGTTTCTCTCTGAAAAAACTAAGTGTTTTCGTGCAAAATGAAAGTGGAAAGAAAATAGTCCCTTAAGTGACCTACTGAGCACGGTCAAGCATGCTGGTCTTGGACGCTTAAGTGTCCCATGCTTAAGCGTGGGACTCCTCCATGCTTGAGCGTGGCATGCTGATCGCCGCGTCTCCTGCGACGCTTGCATGTAAACTGACATGTGTATCCCCACACATACACCCTGCACGTTGTGACGTGCACCTAGCCCACACTCGAGCGTCAACAGTCGACGTTTGATGTAACACCCCGATTTTCACTGCCTTTAAATATCAAAAAGTGAATAATTGAGTTTATATTTTATTCGAGGTTTTAGAAAATGAAATAAAATAAAACGAGACCATATTCATGCTCAACGCTATCGTAGGAAGCTACGATTAAATTTTGGGCTAAAAACTTAGACGGAGACCTAATTTTGACTCGTGAACGAGATAGTTAGCTTTATAATCGGATTTCGTACATTTTCGTTAAATTTGAAAAAAATCAGTTCCTACGCTTTATTTGGACGAAACCTTGAATCAGGTAAAGAACGGAGCTGAATACGGATTTACCGGGACCCGCTAAAGGATAAAATTGATGTCACATCAAGTCAAATCACATGGAAACGCGTGCTAGAGTCATGATGAGTTTTGAAAATATCTGGACGCGAAAAGACCAAAATGCCCCTAACTTTTCTCAAAATTACCATGTAACCTTGTGTGAAATGACCAAATTGCCCTTAAGTGAAAATTTTGTGGACATCCTTGTCTCTCCCTTCATAACCACGAAATTGGCAAGCTTCAAGAAGCCTTCACCCATTTCTTTCCTTCACTTCATCTTCTTCCTTTGTCTTCTTCCATTTTCCTTAAGAGAAAGCTTGAGTTTTTGTGAAGAAAAAGTATGATTCTTGTCCATTCTTCACCATTCAAGAGGTATGATCACTTCTTTGATCTTTAAACCTCATGAATCTCTTCCTATTTCATGTTTGAAAATCTTGATTCTATGAGTTTCAACTTCAAGAACCAAATTTCAAAAATTCCTAGAAAATTGTAAAAAAATCTTTTTAATGTGAAACCAATTTCTTTGAGCTAGTTTCATCACCTTCTACCATTATGCAAGAGTATGTGATCATACACTAAGCCTAGCCTATTTTATTTAGAGTGGCTGAACCCTAGAAAAAATTGGGGAAAAGTGAGTTTCTTCAATTTTTGTTCTATAACACTTGATTCCGTCCTTTCCTTTCCTATGATCTTTGAATCCAAGTGATTGGAAAACCAATCAATTTCTAACCCTTTTCCCCTTTGATGGCCGAAACTTAGAGCATGAAGAACCATGAGTTTTGTTTCAAATTTTTGAGTAGTAAGACTTAATCTCGTGTTAAGTATGCTTAAGAGCCAACCATCCAAAAAGATTGGAACCAAATGAAACCCCTAGCCTTTTTTCAAAATTATGGCCGAACCTTAGACCAATTTTGGGGGAAGGAATTTATGTTTTGATGGTGTTATTTTGTATTGATTGTTGTTGAGAATTGAATTGTGGTTGATTGTTTTAGGCGATGCAGACGAAAACGGAATAGGAATTGAAAATTGTTCGGGAGCTAACTTAGAACCCTAAAGAGGTAAAGGGAGGTATTTCATAATAAGTTTGGTGGTCGCATAGTGATTGGTTGTTAGATATGTTGTAGTTGTTTTGATTGATGCTTTGGAGATATACTTTGTGTAGTATATGCTTGGATACTTGAATATGAATTGTGGCATCAGCCTTGGCTGATATACTGGTTAAGAGCATAAAATGATCGGAAACCAAGATCGGAGTTTTGAAAATGGATTTTGAAATCAAAGAAAAATCTTGAGAAATGTTTTGCTTTACCGAGGAAAGTAACTTCCTTATTAAAATGTTAGATCCTTTCAAAAGAAAAAGTTGTTTGAGGAAAGCCAATGCAAAGGGAAATTTCTTTTAGAAAAACGTTTTTAAAAAGACTGAACCCTTAGAAAAACGGATTCGTAAAGAAAAAGAGTTTTTCCTGGAAAATGTTTTTCTTGTAGGAAAATGTTTTAATTCACGAAACCGAGTTTTGTTTTCAAAAACTGTTTTGTGAAAATAAGAACCAAAGAATAGCGGTGATTTCCTTTTTCACCTTGAGATGTATGCAAACTTAGTGACCGAGACGTCGGGCTAGTGTTTTGCGAGTTGAGCACTCGGACTTCGTGTCCTGTGCTTTTGAATAAACAGACTTTATGTCCTTTAAAACGAGTCGTGAGCTATATGCCTTGACATGAAAGAATGAACGAAAAGGAAAACAGAAACTTTCTATGTACATACATGAAACAGCAGACGTGCCATTTGAAAACGAGCTACAACTCAAGTAGTTGAGAATATGAGCCAGTTAAGACCACTAGGTCTATAGGGGCATCCTATGTTCGAGACTCCACAAGTGGCCGGAGGAGTTGCAACCTCGTGCCGTGGTAATCGGTTGCCAGACATGGATGAACTTGATCAGAGACTAGACTATTCATGATATGGTTGTGATGTGATACCCCTGAACAATTGGAGTTCGGACCTAAATTGAGAGGCCGACTCATGAGAACAATTGTGTTATGGGAGTATTTGCGGCCTATCGCTCGATAAAGGGAAGTAGGAATCTCCGGAGAACATGAATTAGAAGGATGACATTGGAGTCTCATGCATTATTACAAGTCATGATAGTGTTTGAGATATTATGTTATATGAATATCTGTTATTACAACTGTATTTATATGTGGATGTAATTGCTGTTTTTAACTTGTGCGGCTATCGTGATAAACTTGTCAAATGAGTATTTCACATTTGCCTGTACATGTTGGACACTTTGTCGTGTTTTTGCATACATGTACAGATAATGATCAGAGGTCCCCACGGACACGTGAGGACTTGGATGATGGAGTCTTTTGAAGATAAAGAAAAGGAGGATCCCTCCGAATTCCTCTGGGAATCGGAGCTAACTTTGGGGTTCATATCCCAATGGCTACTTTTAGGCCGACCAGCATAGGAGTTTTACTTTTTGAAGCAGTCACATTTTATCTACTGTATGTTGACTTACAAGTTTTAAGTCTGTAATATGATATTCTAGACATGAACTTATTTTATGAGTTTAAACTATGTTTCTAAGAAACTTATATGCCTCGACATAATTATGTCATGATTATGTTGTTAGGGATGTCAAATATTGAGGTATGCTATGTGGTTTATTCCTTTGTCTTGAGTTTGGATTCTTTGTGCATGAAGAAAATTTTTGGACCCACGTTTTTTAACATAGTTAATTACTTAAAGTATTTTCCGAAAGCAACCAGCGTTTTATTTTGTTTATGTTTTCCGCAATCGAGTTCGAGTATGTAGCGTCGAGGGGGCGTTACATTTAGTGGTATCAGAGCTAGTCGAGTCTTTCGGGAATCCTTGGGGAATAGGTCTGTTGTGTTTGTGTTGTGTAATCTCTATGTTAACTTTGTTTGAATTGTTTCTCTGTTGAAGCAATGTGTGTTGGCACACGAGCTTATGATTCCTTATTAGGGTATGATTGGTTTTCCTGGTAGGGAAACATGAATCTTAGAGGCGGTCGTGGTGGAGGTCGTGGCAATGCCAATGATGGTGGCGGTCGCGGCACTACTGACACTAATGCCGATGATAACACCAATCGGGCTATCCAGGCCATGGCTGATATGGCGGTAGCTGTTGCTCAACAAACGGCTGCGATGTCCCAACAAAGCCAACAGAATCAACAGAGAGCCGATCTTGCTGCTGATGCCAGAGGTTTAGTCGACTTTCGGCGTCATGATCCTCCACAGTTTCATGGGGATCCTGATCCGGAAAAGGATGACTTAGGACTGCAAGAGGTGGAAAAGATATTTGCTGTTCTGCACTAGCTTGAGGGAGTGAAGGTTGACTATGCCACATTCCTATTTCTGGGTGTTGCAGAATATTGGTGGGGAGGAACCAGACAACTGTTGGAAGCCAACAATCAAGAGGTCACTTGGGGAGTATTTCGCACCAAGTTCTTGGACAAGTGCTTTCCCCAGGGTGCCAGGACAAAGAAAGAGCAGGAAATCCTAAGGCTATAGCAGAGGGACATGACTGTTGGGGAGTATGCGGCGAAGTTTGAATCACTCGCCAAATATTTTCGCTTTTTCCAAGCCCAACCTGATGAATACTGGAAATGCGAGAGGTTTGAAGGAGGTCTGCACTTTGAGATCAAGGAGTCTGTGTTACCGCTGGAGATCCGTAACTTTCAAGCCCTGGTGGAGAAGTGCAGAAAAGTTGAGAGGATGAGAAGAGGAAGAGAGAAGAGTAAGAGCACTGTGGGAGGACCGTCTAGGTCCAGGAACCCGAACCAATACCAGAACCAGAAAGGGAAGCAGTCCCACAAGAAGCCGTATTCCCGACCCTAAGGGAATAGTCAGAAACAACAATCTTATCACCCTGTCGCTTCTACCTATGGTGGTGAGAATGGAAACGACCAGAACCAAGGCCAAGTACAGAGATGCTTTAAGTGTGGGAAACAAGGACATCCAACTGAGAACTTCCTGCTGAAGGGAGTTCTATGTTTCCAATGTGGGAAGATAGGACATTTCGCGAGGGATTGTCCTACACCAAAATCCGAGCCGACTGTCAATAATGTATGGACTGCTAGACCAACGGCGAGAGTGAGAGCGTATACTATGAGTGGCACTGATGCTTCCAAATCGGATGATCTCATACAAGCTAGTTACATCATAGCTAGTAATCTCCTAACTGTGCTATTTGATTCGGGTGCCACACATTCGTTTATCTCTTTGGATTGTGTGAGACTACTGGACTTGCCTGTTTCTTCGCTGTCTTTTGATTTGATTGTCAGTACTCCAACTGCTAAACCTGTTACTATAAATACAACATGTTTGAAATGTCATATTGTTATTCATGATAGGAACTTTCTTGTTGACTTAATATGTTTGCCTTTGACATAATTGGATGTGATCCTAGCTAGGCATGGATTGGTTATCTTCCAACCATATCCTTTTAGACTGTGCACATAGGACCTTAGTTTTTCCTGACCCTAAGATTTCTGGATTTTTAACTGCCAACCAAGTAAGAGATTCTTTGAAAGAAGGAGCTTAGGGATACATGCTTCTATCCTGTTTAAAAATCGAGAGGGACGTTGTCTTGAGCGATGTGCCGGTTGTGAAAGATTTTCCAGAAGTTTTTCCCAAGGACGTTTTAGGTTTGCCACCTGTGAGAGACATCGAGTTTTTGATTGACTTAGTTCCAAGATCCAGTCCGATCTCTATAGCTCCCTATAGAATGTCACCTATAGAGTTAGCCGAGTTGAAGACTCAACTAGAGGATCTGTTGTCCAAGCGGTTCGTGAGACCAAGTGTGTCCTCGTGGGGAGCACCAGTGTTATTGGTGAAGAAGAAGGACGGGAGTTCGAGACTGTAACACCCACCTCGCGGGTGCTAGTTGCTTTTCGAAAATATCAAGCGAATAAAATGCTAGTTGCTTTCGGAAAATAATTTAATTATTTAGCTACGTTCGAAAACGCGGTTTCTAAAAATTTTCTGCATACATAGGCAAAACAGCATATCACACGCGAATAATTAAGGTGCATAAAACATAAACATAACATAGGTTCAGGTCTAATATATATCCTATTACAGACTTAAGAACATAAATTCAACATACATGCAGTAGAATATATAAAACTGCTTCAAAATAAAAGACTCCTAAGTTGGTCGGCTAAAAGTAGCCATTGGGATATAACCCAAAGTCAACTTCTTCAACAGGCTCCATCATCCAAGTCCTCATGTGCCCGCGAGGACCTATAAACAACATCTGTACATGTGTTCCAAAAACACAACATGGTATCCAACATGTACAGGCAAAGGTGAGATACTCATATAAAGTTTATCACGATAGCCGCATAGGCGACAAACGGCATAAACATTCACAGATAAAGACAGTTATAATAACAATTAACTATATAAGACAATATAATATCTCAAACACCATCATGAGTTATAATAATGCATGAGGCTTCAATATCATCTTTCTAATTCATGTACTGCGGAAATTCTAACTTCCCGACATCGAGCGATAGGCCATAGTAACACCTGTAACACAATTGTCCTCATGAGTCGGCCTTTCTATTTAGGTCCGAACTCCAATTGTTCCAGGGTACCACGTCTCACCATATCATGAATAGTCCAATCCCTGATCGAGTTCATTCATGCTGGGTAGCCGACTTACTACGGCACGGGGTCGCAAAGCCACCGGCCACTTGTGGAGTCTTGACACACAGAATGCCCCTATAGACCTAGTGGTCCTAACTGGTTCCATTCTCAACTATGTAAGTTGTAGATCGATTTCAAATGGCACATTTGCCAGTTCATGCATGTACACAAAAAGTTTTCTGTTGTTCTTTGCGTTCATTATTTCAATTGTCGAGGCATAAAGCCCACAACTCGTTTTCAAAAAAAAGCATTAAGCCCACTCAAATAAAAAACACAGGACCGAAGTCCGAGTTCTCAATCCACAAGACACTAGCCCGACGTCTCGGTCACTAGGTTTGGGTTCATCTCAAAGGTTCATCATTTTTCCTTTTCGATCAAACTTTCTCAAACAACTTTGGAAAACAAAACTCAATTTTGTTTTCTTGAAACAAAACATTTCTTGATCAAAGAGAACATTTTCCAGTAAAAACACCTTTCTTTAAAACAAAAGCTGTTTTCTAAGGTTTCACACCTTTTTAAAAAGCTTTACTAAAACAAAACACGTTTTGCACGACTTTCCACAAAACCACTTTTTATTTTCAAAAGAACATAACTTTTTCAAAAAGGAAACTTAACTTTTCTTGAAAAGTAACATGTTTTCCAAAAACCACTTTTTGATTTCAAAACGCGTTTTTCAAAACTTTGTTTCGGCTTTCGAGTCTTTTAATAATTATCGAGACATAGCCAGTCTTATGCTCATCCAGGATATAAATATATATATATATATATATATATATATATATATATATATATATATATATATATATATATATATTAAACAGTCCGTAATCACAATAATATTCATCAAAGGCATCCATGCCACAATTCTAAATCAAATACTCAAGTACAAACTCCATCAAGTACATAAGTAAACTATTCACAACAACCAATTATCAATTAACAACACTACATCTCATATAACAAGTCATATACCATGCAGCTATCAAACTCAAATGACTACCTCCCTTTACCTCACAAAGTGCTTAGTCCAAACTCGAACAATTCTCGGCTCCGGCTCTGGTTTCGTCCGCATCGCCGAAGACAATCAAACACAATTCAATTCAAACAACAAATCAACGTCAATATACAACACCAAAACACAAATTTTCCTTCCCCTAAAAGGTATAGGGTTCGACCATGAAAGGCAAAAAGGCTAGGGATCTCATTTGGTTCCAAACTTTTGGATGGTTGGTTCATAAACTTTGTTAACACTAATACAAGTCCTATGACTCAAAAATTTGAAACAAAACTCAAGGTTTTGTCACATGAAGGTTTCGGCCATTTAGGGTAAAAGAGGCTAGAAATTGATTTGGTTTTCCATCACTTGGATTCAATGACAATAGGAAAGCTAAGGATGGAATCAAGAGTTAGAATTCAAAAATTTGATGAAAAACACTATTCATCATCACTACTAGGGTTCGGCCATATTGGTGATGAGACGACCCCATACATATGAAGCCTTCCCATTAATCCCAACCACTTATTATTAACTATGCCTAGCCGTACATAAAGCGATAGCGTGGTATACAAGCAATGTTACAGAAAACAAAATGACATAAACAAGAACGGTAAGCATAGCAAATGATGATCAGAGTATAAAGCGCAGAATAAGCATAATTGTATAATAACATGAATAAGTTAGCTCCATCAGTAGGGCACTGTACATACATATACATACGGTCGGGTAGAAACCAAATATACATCAAGAGTAAAAGAAAACACTCGGAGCTCACCAGCAACCCCTGTCCCCTCTCAAAAGATACATCAAAAGCTCTCAGCTCACTCCCTAGGACGAACTGGCAGGCTCTCAACATCAGTGGTGAGGATGCCCTGAGCTACCGTGACCCTCGCCATGAGTACTCCTATAACGCACAATCGCTTATAGTCTAACGAAGAACTAGACACCACGATCCTACGCCTGCAGTAAGTCCTCAAGTACTGCTCGGTCCTCCTGCGCTGGCCTTGAAAGACGTAACCTCTCCTGCTGGTCACGACCGATGACTGGGGCGCTGCCCAAGCGTAGTCCTGCTCTCTCTGCCTCGGAGGTCGCCACATCCTCGAAAAGGGGAGGAACTAGTAGATGCGATAGCGATTAATAATATCTACATATGGAGGTGTACCGCTCCGGAACATCAAGCTGACTGGTCCTATGTAGACCATAAAAAAGGTAGAGGGGTCTACCCGCCATCCCCTCTTATCATGGTAGATAATCTCAATATCGCCCAGCACTGGGATCCGCGGTGCCCCCGTGATGAACGGGTGAAGCCTCGGGTCCATGCTGAATCTCCGCTGGCTCGTCGTCTTCAAGCGATCCCATGATAGACAACAAGGAAAAATGGAAGGGAGATAAGAAATACAGCGCATCATAAAGTAGGAAAACAGTAGTAATGCAGTAAACACACAACAGGTAGCATATAACAGATATCACATTTATAACATTTATTGCATTCCAGCACACATCTCTCGAGACAACAATTGCAACAGACATCCATCCCATGAGTCTAACGCTCAGATCAATCCTCTAGACCGGGATACTAATCCCATGCAGCATGTCGGCCGAAAAACGCACTTATGCAGGCTCCCAACTGGAACGGTTCCACACCCGAACAAGTCCACACCGGAACAGGTTCTGTGTCAGAACGAAGTTAGCCTGTCCAAGAAACCCAACCGCTCGCCGTGACAAATAAGAGTGCATCCCCCTTCCATACCGGAACCGGGGTATCTCGTTCGCCTCAGAACGTTAGCCTGGAACAACTGGAAAGCTCTGGGATTAGTCGAGCAAGCCGGACTGGATCGGGCGTCACGACAGGATAGGAGCTACCACATCCGTCGCTGTAGACTATTCATGAGACCGACAACATCCCCAAGGCCGCTCACTTGACCGCCCCATCTACTTTCCGTACCCGCACTCAGGTACCGCTAACCTCGTATGACGCTGGCAGCCCATACTACCTGTCACACAGCCTCGCCACTTAGCAGCTGATGATGATATGCAGCAGACATCCTCAACGGGCTTGATACCGGATCTCACACCAAAGCTCTTAATCAGAAACAACATGATGCCATTGCATTCACACGGCCATGGCCTCGACGCCATGCATCCACGAGCCACAGCTCAAGCAACACGGCCACAGCCTCAAGAAGTCAGTACAACAGCAACTGCACCATCCATGGTAGCAACCCGATAACAACATGACACACAGCCAAACTTATTCTACAACATTCCGCCACAACTCTTAATATGACCGCATACAGCATAGTAATAACAACAATATCACCATAGTAGCAGTAACATCAACAGCAGCATATAAGCTGCTAGCAGCATATCACATATACCAAGTAGCATATAGGCAGACAGATAGCAACAACAGCCAATAGCATACAGTCATACATCAGCAAACATCCTCGATTAACAGTTCTCTAACCTAGGGTTTCCGAACTTAACGATGATAGCCCAAAGTAAGCTAAACCTAGGGTCTAGATACTTTATCAGAGCTCAACCACTAGTAGGGTTAGGGCTTCCCTACGCATAGAAAAAATCACAACTACATTACTCTTGCCTTCCCGACGGCAGCAGTACTCTTTCTCCCCACTTGAACTATCGGCACGCAAATTCACGCGATCACCGGCTCGTTCCTCCTTCCTCAAGCTCGCAGCCCTCCTTTAATGGCAGTTCCAAGAACAGCCCCAATCCTCTTGGTAGCCGCAGCCTTAGTCCTCAATTTGCGGGAAATCACAAGCACGCACTTTGCCTTAATAACGAGCACAACACATATACAACAGTGTTAGCCCTAGGGCAAGCCCAAAAGATCAAAGAAAAAGGTAACGACTCGAAGAACGCCAAGAACACAAAGAACGCGTGTTAGGGATTCGAGTTTACGTGGGGCGAATCGAGAAACTAATCCGCTGGAGCTGTGTAAAAGTTCGCCACGATTGCAACTGTCGGAATCGCATTCCGGCGGCTCTATCACTTCGAAAGTGAGTTTCCTCTCTCTAAAATTCCAGAGTTTCTCTCTCTAACTCGCAGGAACTTAGAGAATATCATGCAGAATGAGAAGATGAAAGTGGAAGCTCCACTTATGGTTTCTGCTATCCACGCTTAAGCATTCATCACTTTGCACGCTTGAGCGTTGCAACGCTCTAGTGTGGGATCTCTCCACGCTCAACGCTCTAGTGTGGGATCTCTCCATGCTCGAGTATGGGACCTCGTCCACTCCGCCTGCTCCCTGACCTGACACGTGTCTCACATGCTTCCAAACTCAGAGCAGCTGCTCAGCGCACTCAGCATGCTGAAGCGTCCAAATCCTCCCACGCTTAAGCGTCTGAACGCTTGAGCGTGTAGTCCTACCACGCTTGAGCGTCAAGCTTAGCGAGAGAAGAACTTCCAGCCTTCTGACTTCCTCAGTTACTCGTTTATCGTCTTAGGCACCTCCAACCTTGTTCAAGCCTATTCTTAAGCTTCAAACTAGGCCTAAAACTAACACACTACAATTCACATAATCATCCAAAGCCCTGACCGAGGTTAACCAGCTCGATCAGAGTCACAGAGAAATCGGGATGTTACATTACCACCCCCTTACAGAAAATTTCGTCACCAAAACTTTCGTCGTATACCTGCGAACAAATAAGGATGACTCTGGCACATCTCAGCTTCGCGTTCCCATGTTAAATCACCAGTCACTGGGTTCCATTCCACTTTTACCAACGGAATGTGCTTACCGCGTAGTTCCTTGATCCTTCTTTCCAAGATCCGAATAGGTGAAGGTTCGTACTCTAGATTCTCTTTTAGTTGAATTGATTCGAGCTCTAACACGTGTGATGGATCGGGATAGTATTTTCTGAGCTGAGAGACGTGAAAGACGTCATGGAGATTTGAAAGATTTGGTGGCAAAGCTATCTGATAGGCTACAGGGACGATTCGTCGAAGAATCTGAAACGGTCCGATGAATTTAGGTGTTAGCTTCCTGGATCTGATTGCCCTGCCCACTCCAGCTCTTGGGGTAACTCTCATGAAAACATGGTCGCCCTCTTGGAATTCCAAAGGCCTCCTCCTCTTGTCAGCATAGCTCTTCTGCCTATCCCTTGCAACCTTCATCTTTTTCTGTATCTTACTGACTTGTTCCGTCGTCTACTGTACTAACTCTGGTCCTAACAACAGACTTTCTCCCGTCTCAAACCAGCATAAGGGAGTCCGGCACTTTTGTCCATACAGTGCTTCGTACGGCGTCATCCTAATACTAGAATGGAAACTTCTGTTGTAAGTAAACTCAATCATTGGAAGAAACTCGTCCCAACTTCTCATGTTTTCCAACACGTACGCCCTTAAGAGATCCTCCAATGACTTAATTGTTCGTTCCGACTGACCATCCGTTTGAGGATGATAAGCAGAACTCATACTTAACTTAGTTCCCATTGCACTGTGTAAGCTCCTCTAAAACCTTGAGGTAAACCTGGGATCGCAGTCCGAAACGATACCCAAAGGTACCCCATGCAGCCTTACAACTTCCTTGATGTAAATCTGAGTTAATCGCTCCAGAGAGTAACTCTGGTTGATTAGTAAAAAGTGAGCACACTTCATCAATCGGTCGATGATTACCCAGATTGCATCACACCTTTTCCGAGTTCTCGGCAACCCAGAAACAAAGTTCATAGCAATACTATCCCATTTCCATTCAGGGACGTCTAACGATTGCAACAACCCTACTGGCTTCTGGTGTTCAATCTTCGCTTTCTGAAACACCAAGCAGGTTAGGACATAAGCTGCTACGTCTTTTTTCATCCCCGGTCACCAGAGCAGCTTCTTCAGATCATGATACATCTTGGTAGCCCCCGGATGGAAACTCATCTTGCATTTATGTGCTTCCTCCAAGATCATATTCTTAACTTCTCTATCCGCCGGCACACAAACCCGGTAACCATACCTAAGCAGACCATCTATACCTTTTCTGAATTCCGAAGTCTTGTCTTCTTCTATCCACCAATTCACACTCTCGAGGTACTTATCCTCAGCTTGCTTATTCCACAACAGGTTCAGGAAATCGCTAGTTACTCTAACCATCCCCAAATTCAACTTATCCTTGATGATTTCCGCTTCTAGGTTTAGATCTCTAAATGCCTCTAAAAGCTTTAGCTCCTTTACCATCATCACAGATACGTGTAGGGACTTCCTATTGAGCGCATCCGCTACAACATTCGCCTTACCTGGATGGTATTGCAGGTCGAATTCATAGTCCGTTATGAATTCCATCCATCTTCACGGCCGCATGTTCAACTCCTTCTAGTCGAACAGATACTTCAGGCTCTTATGGTCGCTAAACACACTGAATTTAGCACCATAAAGATAGTGTCTCCATATCTTCAATGCAAACACCATCACAGCCAATTCTAGATCATGCGTTGGGTAGTTCCACTTATGTACTCTTAACTGCATGGAGGCATAAGCCACCACTTTCCTGTCTTGCATGAGCACACGTCCCAAGCCTTGATAAGATACATCACAGTATACATCAAATCGTCCTAGATCTGGTAACACCAGCACAGGTGACGTGGTCAGTCTTCCTTTCAGCTCCTGGAAACTCTGCTCGCAAGCCTCTAACCACTCAAATGTTTTCCCTTTTCTCATCAACTGCGTCATAGGTAATGCAATCTTAGAGAATCCTTCTATAAACTCCGATAGTAGCCTGATAAACCAAGAAAACTCCTCACCTCGTTTACAGATTTAGGGGTTTCCCAACTCACTATGGCCTCAACTTTCGCAGGATCCACTGCGATTCCATCCTTACTGATCACATGGCCTAGAAACTGAACTTCCTCTAACCAAAACTCACACTTTGACAGTTTAGCATACAACTGCCGGTCCTTTATCACTTGCAAAACCGACCTCAAATGCTCTTGGTGTTCCTCGGACAGCTCTTGACCAAATGTGGTCCTCCGCACCGAAAACAAGTCTTGATCCCTTCCTGTGTCTGACTAGAGCCACTTACTCCATGATTGACATTGAATCGAGTCGGGCGATCATACGGCCCTACTCTCCTTTGGAACTTGCTGCAACTGCCACTTTGACAGCCCCGAACAGGTCCACCACTTGTCTTTTGTTAGATGACAGTCCCTGCTCGTAGGGGTGTTCGCAGATTGGATTGGATCGGTTTTAGACCAAAAAACCATCTGATCCAATGATGTAAACAACATGCGGTTTGGATTGGATCGATTTACTTTCTTAGAAAAATCTAATCCAATCCAATTAAATTTGGTTTGGATTGGATTGGAAAATTCAGTTTTTGTTGATATATCCTGAAATAGTAATAACTTCCTCATAAACACATCTGTAATAACTATCTCATTACAATGTTGGAACTTGGAACAACTTCCTCTGTTCCTCATAAACACAACAACAAGTCAATAATAACTACATAAAATTCTTCATCAACAGATTCAACAGGTCCCACACGAGCAAAACATCAATAAAATCAACAGATTCAATAGGCAGCAACAACAATTATCTAATCAGTCCAAGCATTAGTTCAGCAGCAACAGCAGGCAGCAGCAATAATCACTTCATCAATAGATTCAACACGTCCCACACTAGGAAAACATCAACATAAAAGGTGCAATCAGTACTCACTACTCAATTAATTTTTCAAAAAAAACAAAGGCAATATGTAGTATATACCAACAAGCAGCAGCAACAGCAATGTCAAATTACTCAGACTCAGGTCCAGAATCATCTATAGCAGGTTGTGTAGTTGGCATTAGATCTAAGGATTTTTAAAAAAATGTGTTAATGATTGGTTAAATCAGAATTAATATAAATACATAAATAAAATCAGAATTAAATTAGCACTAGTTAGAATAAAGTAATTTACCTAGCTCCATCTTTTCAAATTCTTCCACAAGTTCTTCAATATCGGTTGTTATTGGAATGGATCGGAACCAATTTGTGTACAAATTAGATCCTCAACAGTCTTTGGAATAAGGGAACTCCTGTAATTATTAAGAATTCTACCGCCGGTGCTAAATGCAGATTCTGAAGCAACTGTGGATACCGGCATAGCCAATACATCCTTGGCAATTAGAGCAAGAATAGGATATTTACTAGAATTCACCTTCCACCAATTCAAGATATCAAAATTCAGAGTTTTTTTCTCCAACGGCTTCATGAGATACAAATCCACCTCATTTTTATTCATACTCTCATTAGCAATGATGTCCTTCTCAAACTCCACCGCAAATAAAGAAGTATCAATTGGTGCTATATCAGAAGTTTCCATCTCAAGAGTAGTTGTAGATTGAGATTCACCATTTCCATTAAAAAGTCTATAACTACAGAACATTTTGAGAAAAGTATCCTTTACACTTCCACCTAAAAATTCAGCATCCTCCTTATCATAAAGCTTCTCAAAACTCCACTCCACAAATCAAGGCTTGTATCGGGGAACAAGCACCACAACAATAAAAATCATCATGTTTATATTTTTAATCCTGCCCCAATATTTATCATGCTTGGCTTTCATTTTTTCAGCCATGCTCCCAAGCAATGGATCTAATTTGCCCAAGTTTTTAAAGTACTCAATATCATGCAATATTCATGAAAATATTGTGAAGACGTCACAAACAAAGAACCTGATACTTTCTTAGTGACATCATAAAAAATTTTTAGAAACCTCACGAACACCCTGCATTATCCCAATCCTTAGTTTTTGGAATAATACCTGACATCAATGCATATTCTGTGTCTCGCTCTCCCAACCTTTTAAATGCCTTTTGAAACTTTAGAGCACTTTCAAGCATAAGATAAGTGGAGTTCCATCTAGTGGGGACATCTAATTGCACTGTGGAATTATCTTGTATCCTACATTCCTTTATAAAAAGTTTGAACCTATCCATACGACCAGGGGAAGTAAGCACAAATCTAACAGTATTTCTAATCTTAGTAATTGACTTATGCAACTCCTTTAATCCATCATTAACAACAAGACTTAAGATATGAGCGCAGTACCTAACATGCAAATATTCACCTTTCAATGGATGAGCATTCCAATCCTCTATTTTAACTTTCAAGTAAGAAATAGCAGTATCATTTGAACTTGCATTATCAACAGTAAGAGTGAAAACTTTAGAGAGTCCCCAACTCAAAAGGCAATTCTCAATTCTCCTACCAATAGTTTCACCTTTATGATTCTTGATCAAACAAAAATTCAGTATCCTTTTATGCAATTTCCATTCATTATCAATGAAATGTGCAGTGAGGCATAAATAATTCAAATTTTGCACAGAACTCCAGCAATCAGTATTTAGACAAACACTTTGATTTGGAACACTAAATATAGTTTTCAGCTTATTCTTTTCATTGATATAAAGGTTCCAACAATCCCTAGCAATAGTGATTCTACCAGGAATTGTCAATCTAGGTTGCACAACACTCATGAAATGTCGGAATCCCTCCCCCTCAATAAACTTGAATGGTAGCTCATCAACAATAATCATCCTAGCAAGTGCTTGTCTACATGCTTCAACATCAAATGCAATAGCAGCAAAACTATTACCTCCTCCTTTCCCATCTTCTTTTTTTGATTGGTGGAGACTAAGAATTGTTTGACTAGGATCATTAGAGGCTTTTGGAAACTTTTTGCATTGACTCAACAAGGGATTTTTCAAATTACTTGTGCCATTTCTATGTGTATCACATGCATAAGATGCCCCACACCAATTACATCTAGCTCTAGGGCTTTTTGACATAGGAGGAAATTCTTTAGTAAAATGATCCCATGTCCAAGATCTAGGTTTGGTAGGTTTCCTTTTACCTGCATCATCTTCTTCTTGGGCTGAAGTGTCTCCACCCTTCCTCTTCTTATCATTCTTGGGCACATTTGGATTGTTTGAAGTGGCTTGTGGCTTAGCAATTTCGTTTGAAGACTTGATGGATTCAACATTTTCAGAAATTCTCTCAACATCTTGAGTATTTTGTGTCTGCATACAAAAAACAAGCAAATTAGAATGTTATTAAACATTGATGTGAAAGTAAAATTCTACTAAATAAGCACAAAACTTACCTCAACCATTTCTAGTCAGGTAGCTAACAGGGATGACAAACTCTATTAGGCTTATGCTTTTAACTGCCAAATCAGAAATAATCAGCAAAAATCAGAGACGAATTTTAAGCCACAGCAGAGAGGACCCAAAGCAGAGAACCCTAAATTTTACAGAGAACAAATCAAAGAACAAATTTTACAGGAATCAAAACAGAGAACAAATAATGTAACAATAACAACAACAACAGCAACAATGAGATAAGAAGAAGAACCCCAACAAGAATTATGAAGAAGAACCAGAAACGAAAAGAAGAAGAAGAAGAAGAAAAAATGAAAAGAAGTAGAAGAAGAATTATGAAGAAGAAGAAGAAAATACACTTACAGTGAGAAGAAGATGGCGGTCGCATGAAGCCACGAACAGAACGAAGAGCGGAGAGAAGGGTGGTGGCTCTTCACTCGGCGGCAGAGAGAATAGCGAGTAGGCGAGCAGAACGGCGAGCAGGTGAGCAGAGGTGAGTTTGCTGATGAGAGGAGAGGAGGGACGGCACTGTTATGTAATGAGTCAATAAGAAGAGGGAGGACGCAAATGAGATGATCCTGGAGTCGAGGAGAAGTCGCGTTAGGTTAGGGTAGTGGAGGATAAAATGGGAATATAAAATTTTAACTATGGGCATGAGGGTAATTTCATATTGGAAATTCATGTCTATACAAATATATCGGTTCGGTTTGGATTGGATCGGTTATCCCAATGCCAACCGAAAACCGATCCAATCCAGTAAAAAAATCGGTTTTTTCGGTTTTCGATTTTTTCGATTATCAGCTATTCGGTTCAATTATTGCGGTTTACATCGGCTTGGGTCGGTTTATGAACACCCCTACCTGCTCGGCCATGTCCCTCAACCACTGTGCATTTCTCCACCAACTCGGGAAAAGATCCAATACTCAAAGGCAGCATTGCTCGCTTCAACTCGGGCCTCAACCCATCCTCGAACCTCCTGCAGACCCATTCTTCATCTGGATGGATCTAATAGAACTGAGAGAATTTGAGTAGCAGTTCAAACCTCATCGCGTACTCACCCACGGATAGCTGTTACTGTTTTAGACTCAGGCACTCCTTTTCTTTTTCCTGTCGGATGCTCCTCGGAAAGTATTTCTCCAGAAAACACTCCCTGAACAGTTGCCATGTCAATACCCTTCCTCCGGCCTCTAGCAGACTGGCCTTGGTTCTCCACCAAGCCTCTACTGCTCCTACTAACATGAAGGCAGCATATGTGAACTTTCTGTCTTCTCTACAGTGTGTGGCCATGAAAACTTTTTCTATCTCCTGCAACCACATTTCCGCAGCCTCAGGGTTATACTCTCCACGGAATTGGGAAGGATTTCCCTTCATGAAGGCATTGAGACCGGTATTCACTATCTCATTCTCCCTTACAGCATGCAGCTGATCCTACCTGACTTCCCTCTTTTCCTGCCTTTGCATATACTGGGCAGTCTGTTGAGTCTGCTGCATCATGGCGGTAGCCAAGTCCCTCATGGCCCGCATGGCTTCAGATGTGTCACCACCACTCCCTATCCCTGAGTGGTCACCATTATTATCATCATTATGTATAGTTGTCGGCCTTCCTTTTCCACATGCCATTTAGCTTCCTGTAAAAAGGAGCCATTAGTGCCGATTCATAAGACATATAATAGCACTTAACTGTTAAATATATCATATGCCTTATGAATGAAAACAGTTATAACACTTCGATAACTAGCGCATCAGACACTCTACCCGAAACCCGACACAGTTGATACAACTCGGTTATCAACCATCAAAGCCAGTACACTTAACCTTCACAGTCCGATTTAGATTCGAACTGCTCTGATACCACCAAAATGAGACAACCCCATACATATGAAGCCTTCCCATTAGTCCCAACCTCTTATTATTATTATTAACTATGCCAAGCCGTATATAAAGCGATAGCATGGTATACAAGCAGCGTTGTGGAAAACAAAAGGACGTAAACAAGAACGGCAAGCATAGCAAATGATGATCAGAGTAAGAACCGGAAAATAAGCATAACTGTATAATAACATGCATAAGTTAGCCCCATCGGTAGGGCACTGTACATACATATACATACGGTCGGGTAGAAACCAAAAATACATCAAGAGCAAAAGAAAACACTCGGAGCTCACCAGCAACCCTGTCCCCTCTCAAAAGATACATCAAAAGCTCTCAGCTCACTCCCTAGGACACACTGGCAGGCTCTCACCATCAGTGGTGAGGATGCCCTGAGCTACCCTGACCCTTGCCATGAGTACGCCTGTAACGCACAATCGGCTCATACTCTGACGAAGAACTGGACACCACGATCCTATGCCTGCGTTAAGTCCTCAAGTACTGCTCGGTCCTCCTGCGCTGGCCTCGGTAGATGTAACCTCTCCTGCTGGTCACGACCGATGACTGGGGCGCTGCCCAAGCGTAGTCCTGCTCCGTCTGCCTCGGAGGTCGCCACATCCTCGAAAAGGGGAGGAACTGGTAGACGCGATGGGGACCATTAATATCTACATACGAAGGTGTACCGCTCTGAAACATTAGGCTGACTGGTCCTGTGTAGACCATAAAAAAGGTAGAGGAGTCTACCCGCCATCCCCTCTCATAATGGTAGATAATCTCAATATCGCCCAGCACAGGCATCTGCGGTGCCCCCGTGATGAACGGGGGAAGCCTCGGGTCCATGCTGAATCTCCGCTAGCTCGTCGTCTTCAAGCGATCCCATGATAGACAACAAGGAAAAACGGAAGGGAGATAAGAAATACAGCGCACCATAAAGTAGGAGGAAAACAGTAGTAATGCAGTAAACACACAACAGGTAGCATATAACAGATATCACATTTATAACATTTACTGCATTCCAGCACACATCTCTCGAGACAACAATTGCAATAGACATCCATCCAATGAGTCTCACACTCAGATCAATCCTCTAGACCGGGATACTAATCCCATGTAGCATGTCGGCCGAAAAACGCAGTTATACAGGTTCCCAACTGGAATGGTTCCACACCCGAACAAGTCCACACCGGAACAGGTTCTGTGTCAGAATGGAGTTAGCCTGTCCAAGAAACCGAACCGCTCGCCGTGACCAATAAGAGTGCATCCCTCTTCCATACTGGAACCGGGGTATCTCGGTCACCTCGGAATTAGCCTGGAACAACTGGAAAGCTCTGGGATTAGTCCAGCAAATCGGACAAGATCGGGCGTCACAACAGGATAGGAGCTACATTATCCGTCACTGTAGACTATTCACGAGACCGGCAACATCCCCAAGGCCGCCCACTTGACCGCCCCATCTACTTTCCGTACCCGCACTCAAGTACCGCTAACCTCGTATGACGCTGGCAGCCCATACTACCTGTCACACGGCCTCGCCACTTGGCAGCTGATGATGATATATAGCAGACATCCTCAACGCGCTTGATACCGGATCTCACGCCTAAGCTCTCAATCAGAAACAACACAATGCCACTGCATCCACACGGCCACAGCTCAAGCAACATGAGCACAGCCTCAAGAAGTCAGTACAATAGCAACGGCACCATCCACGGTATCAACCCGATAACAAAACGGCACACAGCCAAACTTATTCTACGGCATTCCGCCGCAACTCTTAATATGACCGCATACAACATAGTAATAATAACAATATCACCATAGTAGCAGTAACATCAACAACAGCATATAAGCAGATAGCAGCATATCACATATACCAAGTAGCATATATGCAGACAGATAGCAACAACAGCCAACAGCATACAGTAATACATTAGCAAACATCCTCGATTAACAGTTCTCTAACCTAGGGTTTCCAAACTTAACGGCGATAGCCCAAAGTAAGCTAAACCTAGGGTCTAGATACTTTATCAGGGCTTAACCACTTGGGTTAGGGCTTCCCTACGCATAGCAGAAATCATAACTACATTACTCTTTCCTTCTCGACGGCAGCAGTACTCTTTCTCCCCACCTGAACTGTCGGCACGCAAATTCACGCCATCACCAGCTTGTTCCTCCTTCCTCAATCTCGCAGCCCTCCTTCAATGGCAGTTCCAAGATCAGCCCCAATCCTGTTGGTAGCCGCTGCCTTAGTCCTCAATTTGCGGGAAATAACGAGCACGCACTTTGCCCTAATAATGACCACAACACATATACAACAGTATTAGCCTTAGGGCAAGCCCAAAAGATCAAAGAAAAAGGTAAAGACTCGAAGAACGCCAAGAACACGAACAACGCGTGTTAGGGATTCGAGTTTACCTAGGGCGAATCGAGAAACTAATCCGCTGGAGTTGTGCAAAACTTCACCGCGATTGCAACAGTGTAGTCGAAATCGCGTTCCGGCGGCTCGATCACCTCGAAAATGAGTTTCCTCTCTCTAAAATTCCAGAGCTTCTCTCTCTAACTCGCAGGAACTTAGAGAATTTCGTGCAGAATGAGAGGATGAAAGTGGAAGCTCCACTTATGGTTTCTACTGTCCACGCTTAAAAGTTCATCACTTTGCACGCTTGAGCGTTGCCAATGTAACATCCCAATTTTCAGATCGGTAAAATATACAAATCTTATCTAAGGCATAGTGGCATAGCTGTAAATATCAAGATATTTTGGAGAAGTAATCATGACTACTTTAGAAAAGTAATCCTGACATGGATGACTCATGATGATGAGTCATGGTGGAGTAATCATGATAGTGATGAGTCATGGTGATGACTCATCCTTTGACTACTCACATTCAGGAACCACTTTTCTCGTCTGGGGTTTGATTTTATCCCTACATATCCACGTTTTGGATGCAACACAGATATTGTTTTACTCTACATTACTGGTAGATAATTATAGATAAATTTTGGGTTGACGATTCAAACAAAACCCGGTCAGCGTACGAGATCACCGGAACCGATAACGGATAAGCCTCACGTCGCTTTCGTGACACCTCATCTAGACACCTCACCTTATCCTTATCCATATGCAATCATTACATGGTGACTCATCACCATAGTAATGATGACAAAGGGTGAGTCACACTCTAGTAATGATGATGGTGTAGGAAATGATAATTTTGCCCGTAAAAGAAATGACAATTTTGCCCTTAAGTAACTTTTATGCAATTCTTACCCTTCCTTCATATATCTTACCCGCCACTCATATATACATTTCTTATCTCATATTCCTTTCTCCTTTACCTTATTCTTCAAGTTCAAGTGTTCAAGTTCTAGTAGAACTTTTGATACAATTCCAACTTTGATCTTAGGTGAAGTTACTTTTCTACCCTTAAGTGATAATTATCATATCCTTATCCTTTCTTTTTATATGGGCCACGAAATTTCCTCCTTCATTCCCCTTCTCACATTTCATTCTTAACCTTTAAGTATTCAAGTTAATTTTGATATAATCCCAATTTTGTTCATAAGGAAAATTATCCTTTCTAACCTTAAGCCTATCTTATCCTTATCTTTTCTATCCTTCTTATCTTTCTATCCTTATCCTTATCCTTTTTCTTCTATACATATCTTACCTCACGGCTGCTCTCTTTCTTTTAACTCTCACATTTTCTTTTTCTCCATCTCCTTCACTTCAAGAACACCTCCAAGCTTTCAACTCCAATTTTTCTCCATTCTTCAAGGTTTTTCCATAAGCTTTGAGAAGCAAAGTTGTCTATCTTGATCTTCTCTATCATCTAAGAGGATTAGACCGTGTTTCATCATTCTAAAGCGTACACGGGTACCGGTGGAGGAACGGGGCTGCGGCCGTGAACAAGTGCTCGTGGTTCCGTGACAATACTACATTGATATCAGGTGTGGGGAGAAAGAATCTCGCATCCATCTGGAAGGCAAGAGTAGAATAATGTATATTTATATGTGTAGGGGAACCCTAAACCCTACTAGAGGTTGAGCCCTGATAAAGTACCTAGACCCTAGGTGTAGGTATCTTTGGGCTATCACCACTAAGATTATACCCTAGGCTAGATGACTATTACTTGATGGATGATTGACATGTTTGGTGTGCTTGTGAATGTATGCTCTATGTGTTTTATGTGTTTATGACCTTAGAACGATATGCTTGATATGAGCTTATAATGATATGCTTGATACTATGAATTGTATGATTTTATATGTTAAGTTGATATATTGAGATATTGAACGTTATGGATGCATGTTTTATGATGGATGATGATAATGTGGATAGTGAATGAAAGTGCCACAATGCATATGTGAGGAAAAGTGATGGATATTGATACAGTGATGGATACAATGGTATCATGAATAAAATGATTTGAGGATTGAGATGAATATTGATATATTGGTGGCACAAGTGATGGTTGACATGCATAGCATAGTCATGTGCCAAGTAGCGAGCCGTGTGGTATGGGACACACGAGGTTAGTGTACTTGAGTGCGGGTACGGAAGAGGGAAGGGACGATCTTAGTGATCTTGGGGATGTAATCGGGTTCGGGACTTATCACAAGAGACGGATAGGGTTGCTCCTATCGTGTCATGTTGCCTGCTAGAACCTGGTTATCCCGACTGGACCCTCAATCTTCCATGTCGCAGGTGGACTTTCCGAGGCGGCCAAGATACCTCTCCCGAGAGTTGGAGCAGGATGCACTCTTATTGGTCACGGTGAGTGGAAAGGTTCCCTGGATAACTAACTATGATTCTCTGAGATTGAGAATGAGATTTGAGATA